>QANU01004362.1:383557-410741 GCA_003254905.1 Nissolia schottii
AACCCCCCCCCCCCCCACAGTTTTTCCCTTGCAAAAAATTGACTCTGATGAAAAAGATTAAAAAAAAAAATGTTAACCCTTCAAATCCTTGTCCATGTTCAATTTCATTACTTTCCTGGACTTGTATTCTATGTAACTATTTCAGAAAACTGTAACTCTCATTTCTAAAAAATTAATAGTTTGTGCAACTCTCTTCTTTTCATGTTAATCTTATTAAGCAGTAACCATGAGGGTAGAAGTTTTTCATCAAAAAGCTGATGTAGCTATGTTGCTATTTTTCATTCCTGTGATTACAGTTTCAGGTTGCAACAATCCATACCTCAATGACAGAAACAGTACAGAACTCGAACCAGGCAGATGCCGAAGAACCGATGGCAAGAAGTGGCGGTGCAAGAGTGCTGCTCTTCCTGGCCAAAAGTATTGTGCCACACACATGCACAGAGGCGCCAAAAGGCGTTTCGCGGATCATGAACTGGCCACTACTATTGCTACTACTTCTGGTGTTACTGATGCACGGTTGCATCACTCTACAGCCTTGACAACCAATATTCAGAAAGCACGTTGCGCAATTCCGAACGCAAATCTTTCGATGTCAATCCCAGAAAGTGAACCATTGATGCAACGAATCGAGGAGAGTCCTAGCAGGAGCAGTGACACCGACACAACCATCACTGACACCATGAATGAGTACAGCTGTGCTTCTTTCTAAGAAGCTTGTTTTCATGTATCCAAATATGTTTAGTGTTTTACATGAACAAATTTCCCTATTTGGCATTTTGAGATCAGTTTTTTGTGTAAAGCGAACAATGAAAAAAATGGTTCATGAAGTCTTTTGAGATGTTGACATCACAATATATGATGAATCGAATGTCTCACTTTAAACTTACGTTGATGTGTGCTTAAAGCATTGTTGTTTGAATTTAAAGTCAACATTTCCACCCACCCAAGTATTATTACTGAATTCTTGTTTGGATTGATGAAACTTGAAAACTAGAAATTTTATGTATTTATGTAATAATGTTTGCAGATTTAGGCTTATCAATGTGCCATGTACTATGAAATCTTCATTTAACATTTTCACCTAACCATTATTTCTTGTTTGGAATAATAAATTTGAAAATTAGAATTTTTATGTATTTTATGTAAATGTTAGCAGAAAATTGCTATTGCTAGAATGCTAGTTTGCTCAGAAGGAACTTGAAGGAAAGTGAGAAAATCGGAAAAATAACAAAAGTGGCGTCGCCCGGACTCGAACCGGAGACCTTCAGTGTGTTAGACTGACGTGATAACCAACTACACCACGACACCAGTTGTGACAATCTTGCCATTTGTTTTACCCAGTTTTATATATTATTTGACCAATGATTGAAATACCATTTACCTTTTGGGATGAAATACGTACGACTTGGTAGGGACACTAAGAATAAACGACAAGTGAGTGGCAACGGACAATCTCTCTAATAAGAAGAAAGAATTTCCAAAATCCAACATTGGTCACACTTGGTGAGGTATAGTTGAAGAAATCAATAAAACTGTTAAGGATTGTGCTCCAACCATTTATAACTTGACATTCTTGTTAAGAATTGAGATCACTTATTTTAATTTTCTGTCCAACTCACGTATTGACAAGTTATCATTATTAAAATAAAACTGCCGATGATTCTTTTAAAAATCAACTCTAGATATACCTATTACTTACAACAATCTTTTTATTAGTGGACAGAAAATGATACACATAATTGAGATAAGACGATTCTTTTCTTTAGTTTTGTGAGCCCACCTAGGCAAAACACAATCTTGATCAGTACTTTATAAGTTCTTAATTATTTTTCATTTACGTGTTTAAAATCAAAGTGTCTTCCATTTAAAATAGTGAGAGACACAATCTTGGTCATTACTTCTTAAGTTTCTAATTATTTTTCATTTACATGTTTAATGATTAAAGTGTCTTCCGGTTAGAATAGTGAAAGAACTTGAGGGACTATTTTGTACCTCGATACATTTTTTCTTTGGCTATGATGATATCTTACCATGTTATATTGTATTATCCTTCTATGCACATAATTATACTATCTCAAAGATAAACTACTAATGACTCAAGTGTTCGTTTGCCTTGAATGCCTCCGCCTTAGTTGGCTAAAAGATAAAACTCAAGAAAATCAAGTGAAAAAGAAAGAAATAAACTACAAAAAAAACAAACAAACAATACTCTGAATGAAATTTTATGATCTGACGAGCAATTGAGTTTCCTTTTAGTTTGGTCATGTACTCTATAGAAATGCATATTATTGTCGATTCTTGATGTTCAAATAATGAGATTGTATCTACAAGCTAGGCACCAGAAAACATGCATTTCGAACATAGTATCAAACTATAAGCATGTTCCAACTTAAAAATTCTTGTGTTATTGTGTTTGAAAAGGATTTGTCTTGTCCTGCTTAGATGCATTTCTCTAGAAAAATTTAGATGACCAACATAGTCAAAGATAAAGATTCAGACAAACAAAAGACCAATGAATATTTGTGCACGGGCACATTTGCTCACTCCAAATAGCCTCTGGCATTATTATTTTCAACAAGGGCAGTGCACAGTTTCAATCCAAAGAACATTTTTTCTCGAATGCTTCCTGCTCTTTGCGGCACAGGTCGAACTCGTTTGTGTGGTAGTACATGCAGCCAACATAGTCATCCATCTCCTTTGTGCACTTTTGGTGTAGATCCTTGAGACTGCAGAACATGCATTCAATCAGTATCATTCAGCACTTCTTGAGGACAAAATCTAAATGTGTACATGCATAGAACACATAAGGCAATGATAGGAAGACATAAACACTAAGGAAGACAAACACTTACTGTAATTCTCTTCTCTTCTTAATGAAATTCTTCTTTTATCCAAAAAATAAACACTTAGGAATCATTAGACTGAAAATTGCTATTAAGGTGTATATAAGATATTAAAAAAAAAAAAAAAAAACAAAAACTTAATGTGTATGAGAGAACAAACATTTAATCAGTTAGAAATGAAAATCTGTGTATCGTCGTGCGCTTAAGTATCATTATGGAGAAATTACATTACTTGTAAGTGTAATGGAGAATGCATCAGGCAGTCATAACTCATGATAACCATAAAGGTTTCCTCTCTATCCAGTGAAAAACAGAAAACTCCTCTCAAAGGCCACGGAGCCATCCAATAAAATTTTCAGTTAGGTATTTACTGTTTATCACATGTTAAATAGACTAAGCCCAAAAGAATCAGGAGCTTTGCAATCATCAAAATCTGAAAATAAATAGAGTAATACCAGCAGCAAGCAGCTGATGGTCCATCCTCATTATTATTGCTATCATTTTACAATCAACCATATGGTACCTCTAAGTTAAGTGATATTACAACTTCAATATGTGACCATAGGCGGCACTAGTGAACAAAATTGCATCTATGGATTCAGTAGTATGAGAGTAAAATCAGCAATAAGAAAAGATGATGAAGTCTCATGACAAGTAAATACACAAACAAGTTGATGTGTAATATGGCAGTTGAAACCGGCAACACAACTTCCAAGTTCTAATACGGCAACGAGGGAGGCAAAGAGCCATATTCCATATGTTTCTAGTATCAACAAAAATAACCCCATACTATATGGTCATTTATCAAGTAGACAAATAGAAAAGGATAAAGGGGGGGTATAAAGGGTTTATGACAATTTTTTATGGTCTAAAGGGAAAGGACAATGAATAACCGATGTCAATTCTACACAATCCACAGTAATTCACTTTTTTAAAATAAAAAAATTACACAGTTATTGCTAATCTTCTCAATTCTCAGAAATAAGATGAATAGGAGCTGCTGAAAGATCAGAAAAAGTTGAATATGCACCCTTCCATTCCTTGGTCCCTTGATTCAATGGAATTTCCAAGGTAATAATCAATTAATAGTACAAGATTTAGTTAGGGTTTGAAGCAATTCAGTTAGAATTAGAATCCAAACTTCATCATCAAAAGAAAAATCCATATCAATTGACTCCCAACAAAACACCATATTGCCAATGGATTGAATCTCGGGTTACATTTAAAGTATGCTGGTAGTGGTCGAGATTTTTGAACTATAAAATCGTGTTTTCATTTTAAAATATCTTATAAAGAAAGATATCACTATCATTATGAAGGAATATTCAATCAACTATTAAATCTGAACTGTTATAGATATTCACTAATCAAATAAAATCAGCGGCATGCCAAAATCATTGTTTAAGATAAGCCATAGCACTCTGCAAAGAACATGAAGAAATTCCACCCTAAACAATCGCAAATAGGCACTTAAATGCCATGAATAACTATGGCCTGCAAAGAGAAAACGTACTTCATATACATTCAATTTGGCCAAATTCCCTCACCAATGTCTTGGTACCTCGTTTTTAGGAAGAGAAAAGACTATGATGAACAATGCACACAACCAGAAGAAGAAGAAAAATCGCCAGGATTTTGACAGAATTCAGCCAGGTCCAAAGATGATTNAACACAACTTCCAAGTTCTAATACGGCAACGAAGGAGGCAAAGAGCCATATTCCATATGTTTCTAGTATCAACAAAAATAACCCCATACTATAAAGTCATTTATCAAGTAGACAAATAGAAAAGGAGGGGGGTATAAAGGGTATATGACAATTTTTTATGGTCTAAAGGAAAGGACAATGAATAACAGATGTCAATTCTACACAATCCACAGCAATTCACTTTTTTTAAAATAAAAAAAATTACAGTGTTATTGCTAATCTTCTCAATTCTCAGAAATAAGATGAATAGGAACTGCTGAAAGATCAGGAAAGTTGAATATGCACTCTTCCATTCCTTGGTCCCTTGACTCAATGGAATTTCCAAGGTAATAATCAATTAATAGTACAACATTTAGTTAGGTTTGAAGCAACTTAGAATTAGAATCCAAACTTCATCATCAACAGAAAAATCCATATCAATTGACTCCAACAAAACACCATATTGCCAATGGATTGAATCTTGGGTTACATTTCAAGTAAGCTGGTAGTGGTCGAGATTTTCGAACTATAAAATCGTGTTTTCATTTTAAAATATCTTATAAAGAAAGACATCATTATCATTATGAAGGAATATTCAATCAACTATTAAATCTGAACTGTTATAGATATTCACTAATCTAATAAAATCAGAAGCATGCCAAAATCATTGTTTAAGATAAGCCATAGCACTCTGCAAAGAACATGAAGAAATTCCACCCTAAACAATTGCAAATAGGCACTTAAATGCCATGAATAATTATGGCCAGCAAAGAGAAAACGTACTTCATATACATTCAATTTGGCCAAATTCCCTCACCAATGTCTTGGCACCTAGTTTTTAGGAAGAGAAAAGACTATGATGAACAATGCACACAACCAGAAGAAGAAGAAAAATCGCCGGGATTTTGACAGAATTCAGCCAGATCCAAAGATGATTGTTGGATAAAGTATTAACAAATCACTCACACATCCACCAGTCAACAAGCATGCTAAAATCATTCTAGCAGAACAGTTCTGATTATTGACTGTTTTTTCAGATAATAGTATACACACACTGAATGAGGGGTCAACAAATCCAGTCCATGATTTCTGCTCTTCATGCAAGAGTAGTTAATACCAAACCAATACACCCCCTCCCCCTCTTAAAAAAAAAAAAGAAGAAAAATAAGAACTTGAATATAACTTCAGTAATGCTGCCAATCTCCTATGTAGCATGTAGGTTTGAAGTATTAGTTTTAAACCTACTGTACTCGGTTCGAGACCAGCCAAAAAGCATCAATAACTTCAGTAATGCTACTAGAATATTCAATTTTTTTTAATATATAACAGAAAACGCCCTGCTAGCATGCCTTTGAGCCGGTGATTAGTTAAACAGTCCACTTGAGCTGTTGTTTTAGTAATACAAAAGGGCGTGAAAGTGGCTTTACAATTATAATTCCTTCTCCTCAAATATTACAACACACTCTAAAACCTAACCGCAACTTATTGATGATAAAGAGCAAAACAATGCCATAAACTTTGGTTCCAAAATATCAGAAATGCTCCCATTATTAACCTCTATTTTGTTCAGCCAAATAGAACACAATGGAATTAAGGAACCATCTACCGTTTCAAAATCATAAAAAAGAAAAATCTAAAAAATAAATAAAAGAAACAAGCTTTCGTTTCATCTTTTCCCCGATCATCTTCTCATATACCAAAAAATGAAAAATCAGAAAATCAGAAAAGAGAAACTCACAGGCCAAGGACGCATCGCGTAACGTCACGCCCCTTATCGAGGCACTTTTCAGGGTTCTGATCCTTCTTCTTGCACTTGATGAACTCCACGTTCTCCGTGTGGCACCTCACCCCAATGTGCTTCGACGACGCCATCAGCACCGACGACGTCGGGATCGGGTTCCCCGCAGCGTCCACCGCGCTCGCCATGTCCGAATCCTGTTTGGTTCCCGAGGAAACGAAAAGAAAAAAACCACTGTGAAACGGGAAAATACAAAGAAAGAAAGAAAAAATTGAAATGTGATTAAGGACCCTTTACCTTGAATTGTAGTATTAATTTTGTGGATGGATTTGTGAATAGAGAGGAATGGAGGAGAACACAATGAAGATTAGGGCAGTGTGTTTGTTGCGAGTGAGGTGTGTGCCCTCGGATGGTGGCGGAAATGCTAAAATGCGCCGCGAGGTGGACGAGACACTCAAGGGTACTTTCGTACTTGCACTTAAAACTGCATTTTTTTAATTAAGTTTTTTGCCCTTAATTTTTAGCACACATTGTGTCTGTTTAATATATATGCCTATCATTATGTCAAACAATGAATTTTTCTCCATGTCGTAATCGTATGATAATTTATTATTTGACAATCATATATGGAATTATTAAAGCGGCATATTATCTACTATGTTTTGATTACACGTGAGTCTCATAATTAGTTAGGTACATCACATGTCAAATTTTATTAATGTGTTTATGTCGTGTGTTTTTATTAACGAGATGAATATAAACGATAAATTTAACAACCTTAAACCCTAAATTATTGGCAGATATATGCTGGTAAATTTATCATTTATATCATTTATTATCTAATATTTATCAGCAGATTATCCGTCAGTAATGTGTTGACACTAATTTACGTCAATATATGCCCGCGGATCATTATTTGCTGGTAAATACGATGATCTTCACCAAAATACTTGTGAAAAACATTTATTGATAGATTGAAGGCATAAAATCAGCTGGTAATGTCGATCGGGGGATATATTTATCAGTAAAATTTATCGATAGAAAACATTTTTCTAGTAGTGTCCCCTGCCTTCTTTAATGGGTTTGAGACTACTGTTTGCCTGTTACTTATTGGAAAGAAAAACTCCAATAATCACCCTTTTACGTATTGTGATTCAATTGTTTGCATTACTTAAGATCTGCTTCTTTCTAATTAAGAAGAGAAAACTCCAATTGAACCAAGTGTAACTAACAATTATCATTTTACTTAACAGTTTACCATAATGCTCCTGCTTATATCCTTAAATATACTTAACTAATTATTAGGATTGTATCAATATTCCCCCTTCAAATCAACCTTACTGTCAAGGTTGCAAACAAAACAATTTACCCCTAATTACAATCAACTATTTCCTATCAATTATTGCTAACTAAGTATCCTACCATGCAATAAAATCCTACGGCCCCATTTGGTAAAATGCATAAGGCATAGTAGTATTAGGCCTGATAGTATAAGGTTTGATAAATGCGTTATATAAATTATTATATTATCTAATGTTTGGTGCGCCACATGTAACTCTCGACTACCTTACTCAATCACTTCTCTCAACTATGGGGTTTCAAGAATTGAGTAAAATTTATTAAATTCTGCTCTTAAATTAAATCAAGTGTAAGATTTCTATTGAAGATGTGCCCAAAAAAAAAAGGAGNACCAAATCTCATTGTTTGAAACTTGAATTAAAGAAGTAAGACCCACTAGTCAAGCCCAATTTAAATAAAGGTTTTGTATTTGGAAAACTTTCCTGGATTGGGTGTGGCTCATAGTCATGACCAAATATTCCTTCCAAGTATTTTGGGACCAGCAGCCCACAAGAAGACACAACCGACAAGGGCGTTGCTGTAGCCATTCTTCTTCCCCCTTTGCCTTCCTCTCCCACCCGTTCTCGTCGATTCTATTTCTTGCACGTGTCTTCACTTTCACTAGATTCTATACCCGCGCCATGCGCGATGAAGACGGACTCTGTGATTACTATGGGCTACATCATGCTCTAAATCGTTGCACCACATATTCTTTGCCCTGCATATGTATTTTGGTACATAGTCAAGGTCCTCTTCTCCTCAACCACACCCCAAGGTGAAATCTCATCTTAGATACCATGTCTGATAAATGCTTCGGACTCTTGGACCATGACAGCTCCAAGTGTTCAAGCTTGTTGCGGCACGGCACATAACTGATGAGGGCAATGCCTTAGTATCTGCAATATTTAAGAGCAAAGCATGCATTAACTTTCCATTTTTTTCAGGATATAGCTACTATACCATATCTTAGCTTCAACTTGTATAGTTAACCATAGTTAGTTGTTAGCCGCAGTTAGTTGTTAGTTATGGTTAAAAGTCAGTTATCATTATTTTGCTTCTCATTCAAGTGTAATATATAAACACTCTCTATATATATAGAATCATTTCAATCAATGAATTCAAAAGTAACATTTTTCAATATGGTATCAGTAGACTATCATTCCGCTTCTTTCTCTGCCATGGATGCTTGAGCTCGATCCTTGTTCTTGATTTGTTTCTCGAGTTTCCACCGATTGGAAGTGCATTTGCCATGAATTCTCCGTTATCTCAAACCTTTTCTTCAAAATTCTGTTGAGTTTTCACATACAAAAATTATGTCCCTAAGCCTTACAAAANAGGTTTTGTATTTGGAAAACTTTCCTGGATTGGGTGTGGCTCATAGTCATGACCAAATATTCCTTCCAAGTATTTTGGGACCAGCAGCCCACAAGAAGACACAACCGACAAGGGCGTTGCTGTAGCCATTCTTCTTCCCCCTTTGCCTTCCTCTCCCACCCGTTCTCGTCGATTCTATTTCTTGCACGTGTCTTCACTTTCACTAGATTCTATACCCGCGCCATGCGCGATGAAGACGGACTCTGTGATTACTATGGGCTACATCATGCTCTAAATCGTTGCACCACATATTCTTTGCCCTGCATATGTATTTTGGTACATAGTCAAGGTCCTCTTCTCCTCAACCACACCCCAAGGTGAAATCTCATCTTAGATACCATGTCTGATAAATGCTTCGGACTCTTGGACCATGACAGCTCCAAGTGTTCAAGCTTGTTGCGGCACGGCACATAACTGATGAGGGCAATGCCTTAGTATCTGCAATATTTAAGAGCAAAGCATGCATTAACTTTCCATTTTTTTCAGGATATAGCTACTATACCATATCTTAGCTTCAACTTGTATAGTTAACCATAGTTAGTTGTTAGCCGCAGTTAGTTGTTAGTTATGGTTAAAAGTCAGTTATCATTATTTTGCTTCTCATTCAAGTGTAATATATAAACACTCTCTATATATATAGAATCATTTCAATCAATGAATTCAAAAGTAACATTTTTCAATATGGTATCAGTAGACTATCATTCCGCTTCTTTCTCTGCCATGGATGCTTGAGCTCGATCCTTGTTCTTGATTTGTTTCTCGAGTTTCCACCGATTGGAAGTGCATTTGCCATGAATTCTCCGTTATCTTAAACCTTTTCTTCAAAATTCTGTTGAGTTTTCACATACAAAAATTATGTCCCTAAGCCTTACAAAATGGAGTTTCTAAACAATTCTATCAAAATTCTGTTTCTGTAACGCTTTCCCACCCAGTATCTTAATTCTCGTCCTCTTATTGCAGCGGTCCACATACGCAAGAATAGCATCAAGTCACCCATTTTTGGGGCAATTCTGGAATGAAAACCCTGTCATGTAAACAACATTGGTTTGATTGCTTTCATGGAATCTGATGTGTTGTTCCAGTAGTTCAGGTGTTGGAGTGAACAGTTTCTCCAAGGATATGCAATTATCGGAATCTCAGGCAGTGACTGGAGCCCCTGCAATTGGCTAGAGAGAGATATTCAAGCCATGAAAGATGTTTGATGCTTTCCGGCAAGATCTTTAGATTACTTCCCTCAAGTGACAACCAATGTTACGATGATAAGTTGCTGATATTCTCTGGGAGTTCACACAATTTACTACATCCACTCAGGTTTAGTACTATTAAAGACGTTAATCCATCAAATAACGTGCGTAGGTTTGATGCGTCAAGTTGTTTGCACCTAGGAAGGCCAAGAGTTTTGAGACATCTCATCTTAGGTATGATGTCCGGTAGATTCTTCAAACTCTCACACCATGACGGGTTCAAGTCTTTAAGCTTGCTGCGGCATCTAACCGATGATGAGGGCAATGCCTCAGTGTCTGTAATGTTTTAAGAGCAATTTAAAGCATGCATTAATTTCCATTTGAAATTAGTTAAAACCCCTTTAGGTTGGAGCATCCAAATCCGGACACAAATTTGAAAGGGTCTTGGATGAATCTAGTAACTTCAAACCCAAATCAGTTTCTTTACAAATCTTGAATATTATCAAAGGCTAATATAGACATTAAACTTAGTCCTTAAATTAATGATTATTTAATATTATGAAAGATTAAGTTAATACAAAAGAATCTTTAAGAAATTAAATTGATATATTCTACAAACCTCTTAACCATTAATTTGAGCATTTGCTCAGATATTAAAGTATCATTACCTGGGAGCTCCTCAAGCCTTGCACAATAATTGAGCTTCAAATGAACAAGCTTTTGAAGAGAGAAAATAGATGGATGAACATAGAGAAAATTCGCACAATCCCATAGAAGCAGCTTCTCAAGACTTGAGGCTTTAGAGAAATCTGGTAGCTAGCTCGCTCAATCAATTGCTTACATTCACTAAGGTCAACACATTTCAGATTTATCAGATTCTGTATCAATTGAAAGAGAGTCAGTATATGCAATCATTAAAGTTTAGTCTTCATACTATTTGAATACAAAGAACAAAAATCTTAAAAAAGAATTAGCCATTCTATCTTAGTTTATGGCCCCTAATTCATTTTTTTTTTTGCCCTTATTTACGTTGAATCTAATCAATGGATCTTCTTCCAACCGTTTAAGATGCAGAGGGGTCTGCCTTTAGCATATTCAACCACTTCCCGCACAAGATCATGCCAATGCACTTGGAGGGACTTTCCATTGAAAGGATGCAAATTTAAAAGTTGTAGATATTTTTATCAGTTCCAAGTGCCTTGACTTCATATATGTCATCAGCTCCTTTACAAATCACATGCTTATCTCTAAACATTATTTTTCGTTATTGTATTAGGCTTGCATAGACTTTGCTCCGAGGACGTGTCAAGAGGGCATCATATAATTTGATATGAACTTCTGTAATTGCTTGAATATTTTTGGATTTAGCCAGATAGGTTATAGTTAGACCATGCTATTTTCTTTTCTCTATTCTGTAATCACACAAGCATATGACTGAATGTGGACTATTTGTGCAGGTTAACATCAGGATTGTAGGAAATATAGAATATCTACTGTTCTTAGGGTGCATAGCGAATCTAACTTTAGAATTCTGTTGGTAAGATCTCAATAGGGAAATATGGTTAGCAAACAAATTAAGTGTCTAGCGCTAAGATTTGCAATTGAATCTACTATAAATATCTGTCTAAAATAAAAGAAGCAAGGAAAGGTGTGTGTAGTGCCTGTATTCAAAAGCTGTGGAACTGGAATAGACGAAAGTGAAGGGCTTCTGCAATTTAATACGACAGGCTTAGCGTACTTGTACTCAAGTACTATGCACTATGCAGTTTGACTTTGACCCAACTAATCCTGTATACTCTTATCACACTCAACTTTAAATTTGTAATAGAATATATTTCTCACTTCTTGGCCTTTTAGTCTTTGGTTTTTATCTTTATTGGGCTTATTTTGGAATACCTGTGATATTTTAAGGAAAATTATAAGGACTCAAAATGAGAAAACTCTAAGATGTTGATGCATCTAATGCAAATATTGATGAAGCTGAAGATGATGTAGCAAAAAGTGATATATTTGAGATAGACAAAGAGCTTATAGATTTTATACACACACACCATTTTATGGTATGTTGGTAGTGATATCTTTTTGTGCAGCATAACGTGGATAATTTTAAACTTATTAGGATGACACTTAAGAATCCATATATATATATATATATATATATATATATATATTGGTATGTTGGTAATGATGTTTTATTTTTTTGCATAATATTTAACTATAATCTCTTTCAAACAAATATTGTACCTGCAATAATAATTTTTATGATATTATAAGGATAATGTGGGCAACACAATTTGCGGGAGACGGATATTCCCTTGCAACGTAGAATTATATTAGTGACGAATAACGATGGAAATCCCTTGCTACATAGAATCACATTAGTGACGGGTGGCGACGAAAATACATTAGATTAGCGATGGATAACAATGAAAATAAATTAGCGACGGATAGCAATGGAATATCCGTTGCTACAATTTGTGAGAGAATGACTTCGGTTGCCAAAAATTAGCTTGAAGCAAATTTGCAATGACAATAGCGACGAAAATATCTCTCGCTATTCCATGTTTATTTTTTCCATTGCTAAATGTTGATTTTGTAGTATTTCTCATCTTTGTGGCTAAGGCGTTGGTATGATGCTAATTGCCTCCTAATTTTGTGGTAAAATCGTCATAGTACTTATAGCAAGTAACATATGTTCGTGATTGGGATGGCGAGCAAAATCAAGTCTATTATGCTGCCGTTTTTTATGCTCATGATTTGGTAGCCAAGTTGTTGTGTATTTGGGTAAAGTGCTAACGGGCTATTAATTGCCTAATTTGTGTGGTGACCGTGTCAGTTATGGCAAGTAGCATCAGTATATTGTGATTATAATGTTTGGAGTGGTTAACTAATTAGGGCTGTACTTTTGTAATAGATTTTAATGTATAGGATTATTATGTTGAGATCAATATTATTGATGAAGAAGGGAGTTGTTGTAATCCTATACATTAAAAGACCAATTGCGGATCTTCAGTCACTAACATCAGCATATCGTACACGTTTAAGTCATCCACCCAAATCAATCTTGGTCTTCGTCATAATTCACACCACGCCTACAAAGACTTCCTGAAAGGAATAATAATACTCTATTACATGTGTACAGAGGATTGTGATTGGTAAACAACACAATATACTAAAAATTGCTTTTTGAACAACAATTATAATGTAAACATTGTATTTGGTCTCTCATGCACATCATGGGTTCACACTAGTGTGAGAGACCAATCATGATGTTTATACTTAAACAATTTTTTTAAAGTAAATAGTAAAAATAAGAAATGAAAACATGAAATAAGATTTTATTGTTTTAATTATTTTTAGTATTTTCTTCATAAAATCCTAAAAATAAAAGCACAGAAAATAAAATAAAATAAAAAATGAAAATACAAATCAAACCAATCAATTGTGTGTGTGTGGGTTATTGGTAAGAGAGTGACAGAATTGACTTTTGCTGATTAGAAAATTGAAAAATAATCAATTTCAAAATGCCAAAATTAATTTTAAAAGCTTAAAATGGAAAACCAACGACACACTTAAAACAGAGCAAAATAAAGGTCACCGAGAATAGTTCATTATTTAAACAGTCCTACTAATCGTACACTTCAAAAACAATCACTTAACAATCACTCAATAAATAAACAAATATTATAAAATAAAAAAAACATTATACACCATAAAAATAAACATTATTACCAAACATTTTTGCGTATTCGTGCACACGTGAGTTTAGTATTGTTACGAAACAAGAAACAAATATGGTCACTTAATATTTCTATGTGCTCATGTACACATGTGTTTAATATTGCTTATTTCCTGTATTTTGTAATATTTATTTTTTTGTTTTATAATGTTTGTCTATCTATTTTGATGGTCATTATGTGACTCTTTTGAAGTGTACAAATAATATTTTTATTATTTTTACATGCCTAAATAAAAAAAAATGTGAATTCCTAGGAAATAAAGAAAATACCAAGGCTCCCTTTTGTTTGTTTCATATGCACACAAGAAGGAAAAACTGTCTTTTGTGATTCTTAGTGTTTACAGAAGTGGGAGGAGGAGAGGGAGGAGAGATAAGGGTGTTTTTGTCATTTTGTCTATCCCACTGGGGTTCAGTGTGCAAAAATGAAATTTTGCAAGGTTGAAGCAAAATGGAATAAAGAATAAAATTGTGATCTTTCTGTAAATATAAAACTTAAATTTTATGATTAAAATGAGTACTATCCAAATATCCATATCATCCTAACCAGCAACTCAACTTTAACATCTGTCACCTATCTTACATGATTTTGACAAAATCAAATCTGTGGCCATTTTTTCCTTTTGTTGAATTGATAATGAACATTGTGTCATTTGCCTAATGGTTCATGATTACCGTCACATACTTCACACTTGTATCCAATGGTAAGGTTAAATGTCACCTACATCTTACCTGATTTTCACAAAATCAAATCTATGACCATTTTTTCTTTTTGTTGAATTGATAATTTGCCTAATGGTTCATGACTACCATCACATACTTCACACTTGTATCCAATGATAAGGTTAAATGTCACCTACATCTTACGTGATTTTGACAAAATCAAATCTCTGACCATTTTTTCTTTTTGTTGAATTGATAATGAACATCGTGTCATTTGCCTAATGGTTCATGATTACCATCACATACTTCACACTTGTATCCAATGGTAAGGTTAAATGCCACCTACATTCTTAGCTAGTTTGCAAACAAACTTTCTGAACCAGTTTCTATAATTTTGTAAATAAAATATCATTATCTTTTATAAAATATAACTATTAGTGTCATATTTGTTAGTACTCGATAAATTTGGAGACATGCTTTGCACTTTCATTACCAAAAATTAGAATGGAAAAGTTTCAGACTAGTGCACGACATGAAAATAACTGAAAAATTTCTTGTAGTCTATTTTCATATAAAACTAAAACTAAATTTATGAGTTTAATTTCTATGCATATTTACTGAATCAATCAAATCCTCTTACCTGAATCGTTTTTAAAGTAAAGAGTATATTCAAAGCTCACGCGCCTAGTGCACGTAGCCTTCATAACTGTAACTGAAGGTAGTTAGCTTAGTCATTACTGTTAGTTAGAATCTAACCGTAGTTAGATAATGGGTTAGCTAGCTTAGTATTAGAAACTCTGTATATAAATTGATGTAAACCACACATAGTTAATCATATTGAGAATTTCACCCTTCGCCACTTTCCCCTTTTTCTCTCGTGTTCAATACTTTTTCCAGAGCTTCAATGGCGATTTCATTTTCTTGTTAGTAACAAAATGTGGATTACAATATAAAAAAAGTTTTATTATATAAGTGCATATCCATTAATCTCTTAAATTATTTAGCTATATATAATATAGAATTATTAAAAAAAGGTGTTTGCAAATCTCCACACGTTCATGTGAAAGAAAGTTAGCAACCTTCACATTTTAGTTTAAACAATAAAATCACTCTTCCATTTATTGAATCAACTTACAAGTGTGAATACTTCTATAAATTTATTTTGGTTGCGTTAATATTAGTTTATCTTTTTCTCTTACTTATTAATTCTACTCCTGATAGCATTAAATGTACATATTTTCTTATTTTAGTAATATTTTCTTTTTTCTATACAAAATATTTATTTTCTTGAATAAAATATTTTTATAAAAATTTATGATATATTTTAAATAATAAAATGTGTCGATGTTATAATAAAAATTTATATTAATGTTGTAGTACAAAATTAAGTTATGAAAACTCATACTATATTTAAATAATAAAATACCAAAATATGTGAATTGTTAAGTGAATTTTCCTTTGATGGGATGTTGTGTGAATTATTCGTGTAATTTTTTTTATGAAATATAATAAACATCAATAATGTATATACATTATTAAACGATAAGAATTTGTTTCGTGAATGAGCTAACGTTGATAAATTTATTATTTGAAATATAACATAATTTTTAATTAAATTTTTTATTATTATTTACAATATAATAGTTCTACTTAATGTTGAAATCCATGGTACCAGAAGAGAAAAGAGAGAGTAGAAACTGAATATGCAAAATGAAATTGAGAGAATGAAAAAGATTACAAACTACAAATAGTGCAGGCCTATATATAAGCTCCCGACAACCACTAACCATTAGCTAATCTTAACTAACTATTACAATTATTAATCACAATTACAATTATTAACTATATCATCTATATTTTCTAATACCCCCCGCAAGCTGGACCATGTGCACTAACATGTCAAGCTTGGAAACAACGATACAAAGAAAAATCAAAGAACAACACAATGCTAAGAAAATGATTGAAAACCAACAACAACTACCGAAGTTCCTAGTTCCTGGAAGCCTTCGACTTTCACTGAAGCCCCTTCGACCTTCCTCCAACGTCTCAACGACACCAATTGCAAACGGTTTCAGCACAAGAACAATGATCAAATGCCATTACAGGCAAAACAAATGGCAAAAGCACATGGTCCCATCATATCCAAAGCTTAACCACCCATTCGGCAGAAGCAAACAAAGCTCAATTATCAAGGGCAGAAGCTGAAATTCAAAGCTTAACCACCCAAGATAAGAGTAAGTATAAAGCCATAAGGCTAACAAAATATGAACCAATGCTTGGCCATGTCATACACTGATTTGAATCAAAGCCACACAAGGCTAACAAAGCAGAAATTTGTAGGCTAACAAAGCAGAATCAAAGCTAGAAACTTAAGTCTCCATCTAAAGTCTGAAGCACACATAGATCCTCCACCAGAATCCAATAGTACTAAAAAAAACATCTCCATGATATTTACCAACAACATTTCATCATCCAAAGCTTGACAAAACGTCACAACAGATTATTCAAATCAGACATGTTCAAAAGCAAAATCATCATTGCAAGAAATCAGAATCAAACAACAATGCACCAGGTTCTGTAGCAACAATGCTTAACAAGTAGCAATACAGACTGCATCCAACACTCAGTCAGTGGAAGTCCACACGAAGGAAATATTACCTCCTTATTAAGACAAGACAATACATCAAACACCATGTAGGCAACATCAACAAGAAGTAGGAAACTCCATCAACAGGAATAAGAAAACAGATCTTGAGGGAATACTTAGGCTTCAATGTCCATGAAAACTTTATTATGACAAATCCAATGGTTATGCAACAACCTTCGCCAGCGTCCCCTCTCTGGCGATCCAGACGACGTCATTCTACCACAAGACCGGCCAGATCTGACCTCCCAAAGGTTCGCCTTGCCTTGAACTGCTTCTGAGAGAGCCACCGATCTGGTCTCGGAGCTCGACGTCCGACGACGAAAGTTGCTGCAAGAACTAGACCGAGAACGGTCACGAACCTTGTGGTTTCGCTCCTAAAACGAAGCAAGACCTTTGCTCTTCGGCTCTTGCATCCACCGCATAGAGCTCGCGAAGCAGTGTAGGGAGTTTGGGAAGTCCGCTATCGAAGCTTACCAACGAACCAGAGATGGAGCCACTGTAAGCAAGAACCAGAGTACCAGATCTGAAAGTTTCAGGTTGATTTTCGAGAAACCAAATCTGGAAATCGTTGAAATCGCACGCACACAGAGCTCAAATCGCATTCTCCACAACAGCAAGGATTCTCTGCAGAACCAGAGAGAGAAAATCACAGAAAATTGGGCAAAAAGGGAAAATGAAACGGAAAAGAGAGAGAGAGATTTTGCTTCAAAAATGAAGCAAAGAAAGGGAAAGGATAAATGCTTTTGTGTTTGTTTTCTTTTGAGAAAATAAGCAAAGAAAGTGAACAAAGAAACGTAAAGAATTCAAAGTAAAAGTGTTTGGGAAGCGAGAAAATGAAAGAAAACGAAGAGAAAAAGAAAAACAAAAAAGAAAATGTAAACAAAAAAGAAAATGAGTGCAGCGGAATGTTCAAGGCAGATGCCAAGGCTCTGATACCATGTTGAAATCCATGGTACTAGGAGAGAAAAGAGAGAGTAGAAACTGAATATGCAAAATGAAATTGAGAGAATGAGAAAGATTACAAACTACAAGTAGTGCAGACCTATATATAAGGCTCCTGACAACCACTAACCATTAGCTAAATCATTAGCTAATCTTAACTAACTATTACAATTATTAATCACAATTACAATTATCAACTATATCATCTATATATTCTAATACTTAAATCTTCAATATCACTTATACATTAGTATTTAGAAAGTAAAAAATAGAAAAACGGAAATATAATTAAGAAGAGAGAAGCAGTGGAAAGAGTATTAATTATGTGAGATAAAAACAATTATAATTAATGTGAGTAGTACAAAATTACAATTATCCATAGTATAAGTTTAGCAAACTCCGCTAAAAAAAAAAATATATTTACATCACATCCACCAGTTGCGTAACGTTGAGGCTGTTTCTTCCCCCTCTTACAAATATATATGACAAACATGTTTTGATTTATTGATCAAAAGAAGGAGGGGGAAAAAAATGCAAGTTTTGTGCACCATGTTGACTTTCATAGCCTTCTCCACTCTGTTCCTCTCCTTAGGCCTATGTGTCATCATGACCCTAATCATGTGTAAGGGGAGATCCATAGGTGACAAGGACTACGCACCTTTGAAAGGCACGGTGTTCAACCAGCTACTCAACTTCAAGACACTCCATGACTACCACACCCGACTGGCCAAGACTCATCCCACTTTCCGGCTCCTCGCGCCTGGCCAGAGCGAGCTTTACACGGTCGACGCGAGGAACGTGGAGCACATCTTGAGGACGAAGTTTGATAAGTACTCCAAAGGGAGGTACAACCAGGACGTTGTCACCGACCTGTTGGGCGGAGGGATATTCGCCGTCGACGGCGCCAAGTGGAGGCAGCAGAGGAAGCTTGCTAGCTATGAATTCTCAACTAGAGTTCTTAGGGACTTTAGTTCTTCTGTTTTTGCAAGGAGTGCTTCCAGGTTGGTCAAGGTTGTGTCTGACTTTTCTCATCAGGGCCTGGATTTTGATATGCAAGTAAGTGCTTTTACACTCTTGTTTATGCATTAGTTTTTTTTTGTCCTGAATTTCGGTATTGGTTCTTGTAAAAAAAAATTGTTTTTGGAGCTATATAGCATAGTCCAATGTGTTTTCGTTACCAAAACAAAAAGAAAATACCGAATTTTGATTTAAAATAAAAACAAAAAGTTGACCCACTATACAAGGTTTTTTTTTTTAAATTAAATGTAACGAGGGTAGATGCACACAATCTTTTATCTAACAAGCAGGTGTTGTTTTCAACATTTGAACATGCCATGACTTTTACGTCACAAAGTTGCTTTACCATTGTAGCGAAACTCACATTCAATACCATTGTATTAAAGTGTTTAGGAGACTTAATATATACATTTTTTAGATTTACAAAATGTTTAAAATTGGACTCAAGTACAAAATTGGAGCACAACAATTTAGTATAAGAACTCAAATAAAATTGAAAGGAGTTAGACGTAGGACTTACTTTATTATGATTTTTCTTTTCAAATGCTTACATTGCATTACATGGACTCACAACTCAAAGCATGATATAGATATTATTAACATGTGTTCTTTTCCTAGGATTTACTAATGAGGTGCACTTTGGACTCCATATTCAAAGTTGGGTTTGGGACAGAACTGAATTGCATTGAGGGATCAAGCAAAGAAGGACTTGAATTCATGAAGGCCTTTGATGAATCAAATGCTTTGACTTATCGGCGCTTTGTTGATCCATTCTGGAAGCTGAAGAGGTTTCTTAACATAGGTGGCGAAGCTAGCCTTAAGAAAAATGTGGAATTAATTGATGATTTCGTCCATGGAGTAATTAAGACAAGAAAAGAACAATTGGCAGTTCAGCAAGATTCTGTGAGTTGATCAATTATTTCTGTTTCCTCCTCATAATAGTTTCTTGTTCATTAATTTCAATAAATTATCTAATGTGACTTTAGTGGCATATAAAAGTGGAAAAAAGAATTAGGTGATGTTTATGTTGGAGCCTAACTAAGATGCACTACAATAAGACTATGTTAGTATAGACTCAGTTTCATAGCGATCATTGAATTTTATAAGTAATTGCTATGTTAGTTGAATAAGAGCTATAATTGCTATCCTCAGCTATATAGGACAAGGACTCATAAATGCATTTTTTCTTTTGCCAGACTAATTTCTATGCATTGACAAAATATAAAATAAATTTACTCTGTCAGCCTTTAGTCTTCAATGACGATTTCTTCTGAAGTCATGCTTTAAGACATAGTACTATTAGGGTGAACTTTAAAATGTTTGCCATGGATTTTGACCAGAATGTTAAAGAGGACATCCTCTCAAGGTTCTTGATGGAGAGCAAGAAGGACCCAACAACTATGACTGACAAGTATTTGAGGGACATAATCCTGAACTTCATGATAGCTGGCAAAGACACAAGTGCAAACACTCTTACATGGTTCTTCTACATGCTTTGCAAGAACCCTCTTGTACAAGAAAAGGTTGTACAAGAAGTGAGAGATGTCACATTTTGTAGCCATGAAAGTGAACCAAGCATAGATGAGTTTGTCTCCAATTTAACAGATGCCACACTTGATAAGATGCATTATCTTCATGCAGCATTGTCAGAGACCTTGAGACTTTACCCTGTTGTCCCTGTGGTACCTTCTATAAATTTGTTCAAAAGCCATCTTGAATTATCTCTTTATTACGGTTATAAGGGGTAAAACCCTTTTTCGGTCCGTTATATCCGATCAATCACTTTCATCCCATATTTTTATAATCGTTCAATTTGGTTCTTTATTAATTAAAATAAATCAGTTTGATCACATTTTTTTTAAAATTAACTGCACTTTTTAAATGTTGGTAATATCTATGTTTAAATATGGTTAAATGAAATAACAAAATGACTAACCGACTCATTCTAATAATAAAGGACTAAATTAAACGTTTTTAAGAATAAAGGATGAAAGTGATTGATTAGATATAATTACAAAACAAAAAAATGTTTTACCTATCACATGGTGCTACTTATCCAGTTTGTGCCTATGGTATTTGCACAAACTGATTTGATTCTTGCTTTGGACTATTGAGCTAATTCAATCATCTAGTTTGAATCATTTGACAATGGGGATGAATTCTCTTACGTAATTTTTTCTTATTTAGCATATTGATTATGAAAGTAAAGTTCAAATAAGACACGTGACAAAAAAGTATCAAATAGTAAAAAATCATGCATAACTTGTTCATGCCCGAAATTTCATATATGAGATGAATCATTCTTCTTGTTAAAATTTCATTTTTTGGATTTTGATCCAATTGTCTTTGGTATGATTCAATAAATAAGGATGGGAGATGTGCAGAGGAACCCGACATTCTTCCTGATGGGTACAAGCTGAAGAAGGGAGATGGAGTGTACTACTTGTCCTATGCTATGGGAAGGATGCCTTCCATTTGGGGGGAAGATGCCGAGGAATTTCGTCCCGAAAGATGGCTCGAGGACGGAATTTTCCGACCCGAATCTCCATTCAAATTCATTGCTTTTCATGTTCGTACCATTGTTTTCCCTTAATTTACCCAAACATTCTTGCATAAATACATATCATATCATATTAAGATTCATTCACAATAAAATTAAACACTACAAACTTTTGAACCTCACAATTTTGTTGCCAGTGTTTCTAAGTATAAATTATTGAGGACCCGTTTAGTTTTTATTTTTGTTTTTTTTGTTTTGATCCATTTCTTGTATTTTAAAATTTTGTGAAAGAAACTATGAAAAATAAGAAAATTATGTTTCAATTTTCACTATTTTTTTCACAGAATATTAAAAACAAAAACATATTGAAAACAGAAAGTGGAAATAGAAACCAAACATGCCCATAGACTTGTGTCTGTGCAGAATTTTTTTCTAATTTACTTGCTTGCTAAGAAATATTTTTATCACATGGTTTATGTAAGGTTCAATGTGTGATTGCAGGCTGGACCTAGAATCTGCTTAGGGAAGGACTTTGCTTACAGACAGATGAAAATAGTGGCAATGACTCTTCTTCGGTTCTTCAGATTTAAACTGGCAAATGGAACACAAAATGTGACTTATAAAGTCATGTTTACCCTTCACATGGATAAGGGCCTCCCTCTGTATGCACTTCCAACGACATGAGAATGATGAGAAATGAAGCAAAACAATGCACTTTATTAAGGCCTTTTTTTATTTTATATATATTCTAAAGAAAAGTTGAAATGTTCATGTTTTGTAGTATGGCTCTGCCATCTTGCTAGATATATAGTTTTTGTTGTCTTGTGTATACAGATTTTCCAATGGGCAATATTGAAGCTTTGGGTTTGTTGATTGATATTATGATTTTTTTAAACAGATATTATAATTTTATGATGGACTTGACTTGTTGATTGGAATTGTAAAAAGGTATTTAAAATTAATTAATATTAATTAATTGATTAATTAAGATTATACAACGAATTTGTTATTCAGAAATGCGATGCCCTACATATGCTACAATTTGTTGTAGTGTTTTATTAATAAAGTTACATCCAACAAATATAATTGATAGATTATAGTAGAGCTAAACAAAGGGTCAAGTCAACTCACCAACTCGACCCAATTTAACCCTTTTAAGTCGGGCTGGTTAGTCATACCCAACTGACCCGTCATTTATATAGGGTTGGATCCAAATTGTGCGACCTTACGCGTGATCAACATACCCTTATTTTATTATTTATTATTATTAGAATTATTAAAAAAAATATTTTCATTTTATTATTAGATTTATTTTCTTTTTGGGCTTAAGCACATTTCATGCATTAAAAGATAACATATTTTTTAATTAAAAAAATAGATTTTTATTAAAAATAAGTTAAATAAAATTAAATAAATTTTTTATTATATAAAAGAAAAAATCCCAGGTCACCCACGACCCGCCTAACCTGACCCGTTAAGGTCAGGTGATTGGCGGGCATCCAACAAAAAGACATAAAAATGACTCGACCCAACCTGCCTTAGGCTAGTTGGGTCTCGTACATGGGCGGGTCTGACTCGACCTGTGTATAACCCTAGACAAACATGTGACATAGGATATAAAATCTCTTTGGCCATTGTAAACTATGGTCTAGTGGGAAGTAGAAGGAAAGATTATTAATCTTGACCTAGGAAGCACGGGCACTTCGTGAGACTGCCGTGTCCTAGTGTCCGAGACATCGCAGACATTGACACACGTGTCTGAAAGTGTCCAAATAAAAAAATCATGATTAGTTGTGTTCAAATGTGTCCGAGCTATATCTGAAAGTTTTTTGAGTTGTATCTGAGTAAAAAATATTTTAAATACTAAATAATTTATAATAATATGGACCCTTAGAAAATTAAAAAGCATTGAAGTATGGCAATATTTTGAATGTTCCATATATTTTGAAAGGGGTTTGAAAAATATTAAAAATTAGTAGTTTGATATTAATGAAAATATTAAGATATTATTATAAATATTTAATTTTATACCCATATATGTCGTGTCCATGTCCTGTAAAATTTTAAAATTAGTATGTCGTTGTATCGTGTATCATGTCTTGTGTCGGTGCTTCTTAGATCTTGACATCTTTTAATTTGTTATGCTTATATTGACTCTTATAGCAAGGAACATTCAAATATCATGTTTAAGGGGATACTCAGTGCAATTTAGATAAGTACTCAATATTATATTTCAAAAATATAAAACTATTATTGCCTACTAATTATTTAAGGGACTTTATAATCTAGGGCTGGTCACGGGTCAAGTAGACTAGTGAAACCCACCAAAATCGACCGAACTAACTTCAATGGGTCGAGACAGGTTGAGTCATCAAGTTCATGACTCGTCAACTCAATGCTTTAGGCAAGCAGTGGACAATCTGCCAAAGATATACTTATCATATAATTATTTAGTTATATTTTATTATGAAATATTATGATATTATATAAAATTACTATTAAATATTTTTTTACATAACAGTTTTCTAATAAAAAATAGATTATTTTCATTAAAAATACTTTTTATTAATAACAAGTAACTGATTACCCGACTCGACTCATTAAAAGTACTTGAGTCGAGTTGAGTATGGTGACCCACCAATATTTGTCAAATCCAACTCGGCCGACCCAACATCAATTTTGCCAAATCAGGTGGGTTTAGCCGTCGGGTTGATCAGACCCGTGAGCATACGTACTTTCTGCATTTATTTTTCATTTTATCTATCTATCTATCTAATTTTAGTGGTACAACATGTACACCACAATTTTCACTAGCATATAACCACCAACCCACTAAATATATACTGACCCATTACTGATTATTAAACCGTCTTCTACCTATCCACTCTCACCCCAACGTGCGTGACCCATACCTCACTTTCACCTCGTTGTGTCTCTCAACATAAACCCTCAGCTCGCTTAAAACCCTCACATCCCTCACAAAAACCCCGCAACACACACACACACACACACTCTCAATGACGACTGGAGGCGCACATTACAGATTACAAAGCTCACCAAGCAAGTAAGGAAAGAGCAAACATGGATTGAATATGCTTCTATTTTAGGGTTTGAATATGCAATTAGGACTCGTCACTTGTTCCTTTTTGAATTTGTTCAAGGGTTGAATTTGAGTTTGATTTGGTGCTCTGTTTGTTTCTCGAGTTTGATTTTGTGCTCTATATATGTTTGTTCAATTTGTGTTGTAGTGTTTGTTCAAGTATTTGTGCAAGTTTGTTCACAATAATGCCAAAGGTTTGTTTACAATGTTTTATCCCCCAATTGTTAGTTTGTTCTTTGTGGTCAAGTATGTTTAGTGCTCTGTTTGTTTCTTGAATTGCAATTGTTGTTTTTTGTTTGTATATGTTTGTTTGATTTGCGTTGTAGTATTTGTTCAAGTATTTGTGCAAGTTTGTTCACAATAATGACAAAGGTTTGTTCACAGTGTTTTAACACCCAATTATTAGTTTGTTCTATGTGGTCAAGTTTGTTCACATAATATGAGTTTGAATCTATGTGGTTAAGTATGTTTAGTGCTCTATTTATTTCTCAAAGTGTATTTTTTTTTGTTTGTATATGTTTTTTTGACTTGCGTTGTAGTATTTGTTCAACTATTTGTGCAAGTTTGTTTACAATAATGATAAGGGTTTGTTCATAGCGTTTTAACCCCTAATTGTTAGTTTGTTCTATGTGTTCAAGTTTGTTCACATAATCCAGGTTTGAATCTATGTGTGTCACACCCCAACTTAGGGACGTGACCGAAACGCAATGGACTAGTTCCCTTACGGAAGCCTCTGTAACGTTTTTCGCAAAAACATGCACTTTAACTTTGATTGAAACAAATAAAACCTTTATTTTTTGAATAAACATAAACTCTTTTATAATAAACATAAATGTACATGATAAAACACCCGACTGGTCTGAGGATCCTGCCTGTATATAATTAGAGCACTCTTGTCATGACTTGATTACAAAATAAAAATAAGCTAACAATCTCTATAGGTAGCTTCACCTCATGTGAACTGCTGACTCTTGAATGTTGACGTCGCTACACTGACCATAAACCCATGCTATGCTATGCTGCTTTGTAACCTGTGACTGGAAGGGGAGATGGGGGATGAGAACTCTGGGAAAAGTCACAGTGAGAGGCTGTCTGCACGGTAAAATGGGACACTTCGAAAAAATCATTGCACGCAGATGCAATACATAATATATATAACAAGCATAAAACACTTCTATAATAATAAATAGTACATAAAATATTTGAAAATATAATTAAGTTGTGAGTTCTCTAGATAGACGCTTATAGCATTACGGTTTTGCTTTATGATGCATGATCCTAGACCCACTACCCAAGTATCTAGGCCACGACAGTTGGGGATACATTGTCCGAGTTCATAGATTCTTGATAGTTAGCCATAATTTACATGATACACGCACCGGGCATCACAGGCTGCCATGTCCGGGCTTTACGGTCTTTCCCTAAATCTTCATGAATCCTATTATACTTTACAATCATACAAGGTAGGGGTGTTCATGGGCCGGGCCGGGCCGGGTTGGCATAGACCCGAACCCGGCCCTATATTTCGACCGGGTCAATTTTTAGGACCTGGACCCGACCCTAGACCCGATAGGCCCGATCATATCCGCGCCGAGTAAAAAATCTGGGCCAAACCGGGCCAAAGCCGGCCAAAATAAATTTAAAAAAAAAAATCAAACAGCAGAAACAAAACCATCAAAAACAGCAAAAACAAAAACAGAAACAGCAAAAACAGAAGGAATTGAAGCAGAAGCAGAAACAGCAAAAGCAGAATCAGAAACAGCATAACAGATGCCATTGAAACAGAAGCAGAAACAGCAAAAGTAGCAGAAGCAGAAACACAAACAGCATAATAGATGGAATTGAAGCAGAAACAGAGATAGCATAATAGATGGAATTGAAGCAGAAACAGCAAAAGTAGCAAAAGCAGAAACAGCAGAAGCAGAAGCAGAAACAGAAATTGCAGAAGCAGAAATAGATCAACTTTTGAGTCACACAGCAGAAGAAGGGTGGATTTGACAGCATATGTGAAGATTTTCAGTCACAAATTTTCGGGCACTTGTTAAATTAGATGATAGATCAACTTTGTTTGGGAATCCCTCGAACACACATTTGCAACTTTTAGAATTTGTCAATGAAGTGTAAAAAGTTCTTTATACCTATTTTGTAAAATTTACTTGAATTGACTCAAAAGGTATTTTACTCCTTTAACTAACACACACAAAATTAAAGTTGTAAAATAGAAAGAATCAATGGTGCATTGGGAAAGAATTATGTGACTGGGAACCAAGAGAGGAAATCTCATCATTTTCAATGCCTATATAGAGCTGGCAATTATAGACCAAAACTAATTCAGAGGTCTCAATAAGTGAACTTGTTCAATGTCCCTAGGAAAAGAAATATTATAAAAGCCAAGTGCCAAATGCTACTAATAAGT
>QANU01004371.1:0-25624 GCA_003254905.1 Nissolia schottii
TTAATAAATGCTTAGGGGATTGACGATCGTAATCTCTTAGGTGAATTGCGTATTAGTTAGAAATTTCAACTAATAAGCAACATCCCTCTTATGAATAATTAATTAGGAACCAATGACAATTAATCCTTGATCTAGAAACACCGTAGGCAGGATATTGCTTTTTATCACTGTTAACTTACTTTCGTTTTGCTTTCTTTTATTTTATATTTATCATTCCAAACCCCCCTTTTTAATTGTAGTTATAATTGGCTTGGAAATTGCTTCCTTAGAGACGACCTAGGTTAGCCCCCTTTACTACGTTTTTGGGGTTAATTTAGTTTTATAAATTATTATTTGATTTCGCACTAAAATTAACGATGTTTTAGTGGGTGTCAGGCATGCCTAATCTGTCGTACCTGCACAATTCCGCAGTGATCAGTCTCAAAAAGGCGGGTACACATATCTTATCACATACCACTTAGCAAAGACTTACACCATTATTCATGCCCGGAAGCATAGTGCTGCTCAGTCCATAGGCTCACGTAGGACTAAACTGCTCTGATACCAACTGTAACACCCTAGCTAACTGCATACCCTCGAGTAGTACACAATGCTCACTAGGTTGTTAATCATTTGGTGGGATTACTCGTAGTCCTTTATTATCTTTCAAAAATACCAAGTTTAGGAAAATAGGGACCATTTTAAAACTTTTCTGTTTGTTACTTTATTTGTAAAATATGAGCCGCGCGTGAATCAAGCATATAATACAAACGATAGAGCGAATGGCTTACAACTGATATTCATACATAAATATTTACATAAGCAAACGTGGTCCATCACAAATATTTACATCAACAGTAGTCTAATATAATAAGTTACATATACAAGCCAAATACATTAAACTACATATCAAAATATATCTCAAAAAGAGTGGTCTTCTACTCATCTGTCCTCATACCATCACTCCTCCTCATGCGGCTCCTCATAAGGCTCCTCTTGGCTCTCATGATCTTCGCCTTCTCCTGAAAGCATAAGCGAGTGGAGGTGAGAACAGTCGTCCTTAGTGGTTAACCTTGGCGTAGGGGATCTCTTTTCTCACTTTTCAACCAGGCCGCTCAGGTGTTTCTAAGTGAACATGCATACTATCATCCTGCTGATTATTATCTGGCCTAAAGTCCTGAACAGCTTTATCTACTTTACTAGGTGACTGGGGAACTACTCTTTCTTAGCTAAGTTCTCGTGCTCATTATCTTTACTTCGCGTACATACATAGGCCGTCTCGAGCGTTCTCTTGACGACTACATAGACATACATCATCATATACTTATACTTTACATACTCATACATCATCATATACTCATGCATCATATACTCATATACTAATTCATCATATACTCATGTAACTCATACGTCATGTACTCATGCTTAGGGAATATGGGGATCTCTTACGCTTCCGGTTGGGCTAGCGAACCGGGGTAGCGTCCTTCTTCATACATCGGTCCCGCGCTCATGTAACCGTGGCTTACATCTACAACTACTTCTGTTCCCAACTTGACGATGACCCGGCTGCGCTCACACCAGAGTAGTTGCTATCCACCGATGGGGTCTAGTGTCCATCATCGCCAATCAAGCGAGCTACCCTTCCTACAAGTAGGGAGGTGGGGGTCCGTACCCTTTTGACGCAACCAAGCGGGGACTCATATCTCATCATTGCTCATCATTATTTCTCATCATATCTCATCATTTCTCATCATTTCTCATCATAACTCATCATACTCATCATCATATCTCATCATCATGCCATTAACCTCTTTAACCGGTCCACCCTTTTGGGACTTGGTGAGGTAGCATCATTTACCAATCCACCCTTTTGGGACTGGTGAGGGGCATGTCCATAGACGTGCCAAGAGAAAGGATTCTTATCATATAACTATATACTTGTTCCCTAATGTTCAGTTTTGATCTTTAAGCTTTACGTGATTAACTTCTAGTTCTCATGATACATGATAGCATAACCATTCCTAACATACATATTCTACATGCAATGTTCCACATACATCATCATACACATACTTCATGCATTCATCATAAACATGCCTCATGAAAATGTTCTACATGCATCGTCCTAAGCATACCTCATGACATGTTCATCATACATCATCATAAACATAACTCATGCACTCCAGGGATCCTCCGCGGAACCCACTCAGCACCCCAGGGATACTCCGCGGAACCCACTCACCACCACTACTAATGCCCACTCAGCACTCTTCTCGTAACCCTCTCAGCACTCCAAGGATCCTCCGCGGAACCCACTCAGCACCACTACTGGTGCCCACTCAGTAGTCTTCTCGTAACCCTCTCAGTACTCCAGGGATCCTCCGCGGAACGCACTCAACACCACTCCTGGTGCCCGCTCATTAACTTTCTGGACTCTTCTCAGTCACTCTCCACAGAACCACTCAGCGCTTACTTCTTTGCTTATTTTCTCTCATTTTCTCATATTCGCACACCAGGGATCCTCCGCGGACCCCAGCGGTTCCTGGCGAAGTTGAAACTTACAACTTTGTTTTTCTTGCTCTCTTTCCCCCTTTGTCCATGGAGCCTTCTTGAGGTTTTCACACATATTACAACCCTTAAAATCCTGTCTAGTCCAGGTCACAGGACCCTTCAGAATCATCTCCTAAGTCCTAGCATAGCATTTCTAACATAATTTTTCATACTTTACATAATCATCAAAACCAAACATAAACAAACATAGCTCCAAGGAGATGAGCAAACCAAGTTTACCCACTTTATTGGGCTGCAAAGAGGGCTGGAGATGGTGGAAGAGTTGTGGGATCCTTGGGCAAATAGCCTCCTGAACCGGTCTCCTGGTTCCAGCAGTGTTCTGACACCAAACGATTTTTCGGCAGAGTTTCAGCAAGGTTAGAATTATGGGAAGAATGAATTCAGGTGGGGACTATTTATAGAGAGGGGGAACCGAGCGTTTTGGGACAGGTTGGTCATCCAATTTGTCCCAAAATTACCATAATGCCCTTTTTAATTTTATTTCCTAATTAATTAATTAGTTTAGATAATCCTAGGGTCAAATCAATGAATAGTGGCTTAATTTTTTATTATTTTCCTTGGAAATCTGCAGCCATCACGTGGTCAATTGCAGATGTGGGGCCCACGCAGTCCCGCTTCGCTCGTTTCCGGTTGTTCGCAGTCCCGGTGCGTCGCGCACGGTCGTCCGAAAAATATTCCGGTTGTACCGTCGCGATCCTCCCACTCCCCTCTACCTCAAGGTATAATCACTTCAAGGAATTTGTGAATTTTTCTCCGGAGGAGTATTTTTCACAGATACCTTTAACCCGTTATCTCTCGTCGGTGTCCGATCGAAGCCGCTCCGCTAGCGTTTTCGCGATCGCCGAAGCTTTCTAATAACATGTTGGGGTTGCTATAGGGGTTTTGTCATCGTTTCCCCCATAAGGAATGGTTTCCCAAGATTGGGGCCCACTGCCCAATTCCATTGGCTAAACGAGGCCGAACGGGTCCGTTCTAGTGTCTGCGGAATTATCCGAAAGTGAGCAGAACTCCGTTTTTCCGACGGTTTAATATTTCCACTAAATTCTAAGGGTCATGGGAAACTATTTAAGTGTCATTAAAATTTCGAGAAACTAAACGGATTAATTTCTATTAATTGCTGCTTGTTAACAATTAATCAGGGAAATTTATGCTAAGAAAGGAGCGGGATGTTATGCTCTAGGGGCTCCTCCTCCTCCTCCTCACTGCTCAAGTCTGTCACCGCAGAGAAATCGCGTGGGACGAAGCGGCGTGGCCTGAAACACCCGAGCTAACTGTTTACCCGTACGTAGTAAACAAAGCTCACTAGGTTGTTGTCTACTTTGTCGGAATACCTTAGTCCATAGTTATCTTTCGAAAATAGTCGTTTAAGAAAATAAGGACCGATTTTAAACATCACATTTACATTGCATAGTTATTAAAATAGAGCCATGCGTCAGAAAGAACAATATAACAAAACGTGTAACTGTAAGATAGTAAAACATTCAATACATATCCAGATGGTCCATCAGACAAAGTCACATCATTTATATACAGTAAGTAAAATATACATCTCATATACATAAAACTGAAGTACTGAACACATAAGTCAGAGTACATCGCATCAAAATACAAGGACTACTGGAATGCTACTCAGTATGTCCTTGGCAAAAATCTAAACAGCTATCTCTCTCTAAGCTCATCCAATCATAGCCGCTCATGGCTCAGCTGGCGGCTCATCTGCGTCCTCAAAATAAGATCATCTTCTATACCTGAAGTCATAAAACAGTGGGAATGAGAACGGTAGGTTCTCAGTGGAAATAACTTTAGTTCCTGAGTCTCGTATCAGATTATGTCGGACTTCAGGCCACTCAGAGATCTCTAAGTGAACATACATACTAAATATCCTACCAATTATTATCTGGCCTATCTGAACGGCTTTATCTGCTTTATTATGTGATATGGGAACTACTCTTGTTTACTACATTCTCGTACTGATTAACATTTCGTGAAAACCATCTCGAGCGTGCTCTTGACGGTACAGCATAACAACAAACTATACATTCAGAGTAATCACAATGGCTAACAGAATACATTTAGCGTACATTCAGTGTAACAGAATCATTAGAATTGGCATCACATAATCATCAAAATACACACGACAGAATTATCTAATATGTCTAGCAGAGTCATCAGTATAAACATGACAGAATTAGCAGAATAAACATGCCTAACAGAGTGTACATGTGCATAAGAGAATATAACAGCATAACTATCCATTGGAATATGTGTTATTCCCACCATAGTAATATCTTCTGTTGACATTAGTATGACGGAATTACCTCGCACCCTCAGTGTAGGCCGACACTGTCTAGACCTTCCTGCGGTGGGCTTCCACCTGCCGTGTGCCCCCTCGGGACCCTTCGACAGTGGGCGGATATCGTACCCCCACCTAAGCTTGCCCCCGTTCGACAATGCAAAGGCGTGGTAACCGCACACCTCCAGGTATGCCATATCGACACCAACTGTGGCGGGCTTCCACATTCAGGATGCCTTGACCTCCTGAAGTGGGATCATAGTTTGGCTCACGTGATCACAGCCTTTTCAGCATGTGGCATATAGCCTTTATCAGCATGGGGCATTTGCCCTTGTTTAGCATTGGGCATTGGCCCTTTTCAGCATGTCAGCATTTCAGCATTTCTGTACCTGCAGCATGGCATACTTGTTCCCTATGGTTCATTTCAGCATCTTTACTTATCTCAGAGTTAATTCTAGTGTCTTTAAACTAGGTGTATCATGAATGCATGAAAGGCTACAAATATCACCACGGATGACATGGAATATGCATGTTCAGTACATTTCTTTCACATACAGCATATACATTCATACAATTCTGCTATCAATCACAGATACAACATTAAATACTAGTCTATGAGCCTCAAGAGGGTGCCATAAGCTTTCTTTAGTCTCAAGCCGCTCAGCGAAGGCTGATGTTCGCTCAGCGGTTTGAGCCTTTACGCCCAGCGATAGAGATTGTATCGCTCAGCGGTACTGATCTCATCGCCCAGCGGCTGCCACTTTCTCGAATTTTCTCCACCGCCTTACGCCAAAAATATCTCTTTTAACTTTCCACGTAGGCCTCATCTCGCTCAGCGGCACCTGAGACTCTGCTCAGCGGCCCCTGTGCGAGACATGAAAACCGAATTCCTCTTCTCTTCCATTTCCTTCGCTTAGCTTCCATGGAACCCTACTTGAGCTTACACAGATTTCACACAGAATAATCCTACCTAATCCAGGTCACAAGACCCTTCAGAATCATCTCCCTAAGCCTAGCATCATTTCTAACATATTTCACTACATAATCCATAAGTCACATACATAAGCACATAAGCATATAACATACACAAACACTCATCCACCATCACGAGGTGAGGAACTAGAGTTACCTACTTCCTCACGAGCTTGTTAATGCTAGAGAAAAGATGAAATCAAGCCTTGCTTGCTTGCTTGATGATTCCTTGACCTAAAATGAAACCTTGACATAATTAGGGAAATCTAGGTTATGGAAGCTTGGCTTTGTACCAAGTGATGGAAAACTCACCAACCACTCTTGCTTGTCTTCTTTGTATGCTTAGGAATGAATTATGATGATGGGAAAAATGAACTTGAAGCTTGATAGCTTGCTTGGACTTTTCTTTGTCAAGGAAAGAGAAAACCTAGGTTATGGAAGATTAGGGTTATGGATCTTGATGTTCTTGCTTCCCCTTGAAGAGAACCTCTTAACCTTGATGCTAGCTTGCCTTCTTGATAATTTTGAGAGTGAATTAAGATGATGAAGGACAAAGGATGATGATTGAACTTTGGTGGAGCTTTTGTGGATTTTGGGAATTTAGGTCTTGGAACCCCTTAGAAAGAAGAGATGAAACTTTGATGTTTTGTGTGTGAGGGTTTCGGGCTTGAGGGGCTGTGACGAGCACCAAAACGTCGTTAGATTTTAGTGCGCAATCAAATAATAATTTATAAACCAAGTAAACCCCGAGGACGTAGTAAAGGGGGTTAACCTGGGTCGTCTCTCAAGGAAGCAATTTAGAACCAAATCGATATTTAAGTAAATGGGGGATTTTGTTGTTGATAACTTGAAAGCAATTAAAACAAGATTAAGACAATAATGATAAAAGCAATATCCTGCATACGGCGTTTCAAGATTAAGGATTAATTCTCATCGGTTCTTAGTTAATTATTCATGAGAGGAGATGTTGTTTATTAGTTGAGATCTCTAACTAATATGCAATTTACTTAAGAAACTACGATCGTCAATTCCTTAAGCGTTTGTTAATATAGGTATTAAAACCAAGATCTCAGCATTAAAACCCATATTAATTAAGCACCAATTGCACAACCTAATCAGATCTGATTAGTTCTCCAAAAGTTCCTTAATCATAGTTTAATAAATCTTACAATCGTCAAGATTCATTAACTTAGATTTAACCTTAACCATTAACATGCAATCGCTATGTCATTAGTTAAGGGTGGAACGAGTCATGAATATTCTTTAGGCACAAGACCTCAAATTAATCTTAATCTTGAGTTATCGCAGGCAAGATATTAAGAAACTACTCCTCCATGGATGGAGGATTAAAACTCAAAGCAAATAAAGAGAAAGGAAAATTAAATGACAATAGGAAAAGTAAATAATAAGGCAAGAGTAAAGGAAAATAGAAAGAAGTAAATGAAAGATAAAAGGAAATGGAAAGAGTAAATAAACTTAACGTAAATAAAGAGAAACAAAGAAGTAAATAAAGGAACGGAAGAATGTAAATAGCAATGGAAGATTAAAACAAATGAAAAGCAAGGAAAAGTAAATGAAGAGAATGAAAGAGTAAAAGGGCAAAGAGAAATGAACAATAGAACCTGGAATTCAATCGGCAGAACTTCGTTACAAAGCTTTAACTAAAACAAAGCACTTTAACATAGCCTAAGTGCTTTGAAATAAAATGTAAAAAGTGAAGAATATGGAAGGAAAAGAAGGGTTCTTAGGCCTAGGAGACCTTGGGGGAGGGGTGGAAAAGAATGGAAAGGAATTTGATGCCCAAAAGGAGTGCCTTGGCCACCTATTTATAGGCCAAGGCTCCTCGGGACCGCTCAGCGGGTTGGTGTCACCGTTCAGCGGTGGATTCAACCTTGGTGGGCGGACGCGGTTGCTAGCTGGCGCCAGCTGGCGAAGTTTCTGGAGTCTGGGCGCTCAGCGGCCGCTCAGCGGACTGACTTGCGCAGCAGTCAGTAAAACTGCGATATCTCCAGCTACAGACCTCCGATTGAGGTGATTCAAATTGCCACTTAAAGCTAAGAGATAGATATACAACTTTGTAGTTTACATCAAATCGAAATTCAATCTCTATCATGGCTCAAAATCAATGGCAAAGTCGGTGTCAGAATTTCTCAGCTCATCTTTTAACCAAATCTTTTTGGAATTGAATTTGATCTTGCATTCCTTGGTCCAAATCTTCTCTTCACATCCTCAATGATCCTTCTAGACATTCATTCCCTTTAATTCAAAATAGAAAAACTACAAAAGAAATATTACATTCGAAGAGAATTAATACCTTATTTTGTCGTTTTCCTTAATTTCTCTCAAAAGAGGACAATGTGTAAAAACGTATTGATTAAGTATTAAACCTACACATTTTAGTATGCCTTTGCTCACTGATAGAGTAATAACTTAGGGTATAAAATTGACTTATCAGGCTGCCGTGAGGGTTTTAGTCCCTTGGCCATAATTATTTTCCAATTTTACCCTTAGTATGTTTTTGGTCATGTTCGTTCATTAACTATTTATGTACGGAAGTCCTAAAAATATTCTGGACATACCGTTGTGACCTATTTATTTTTCTTGTTAATATTTAAATATTGATTGAGCTATTCTTGAATTTATTTTCATATCAATGTATTTTACAGACTCCTGTAAGTCGTAATTAAATTATAATAAAACCCTAATTTCGATCCAAACGTCACCAGACGTCACAAAATCGCCTAACTATTAGTTTTAACTAATATTACGGAAATAAAATTAATATTTAAATTTTACTTTATTTTTATCTCACCTTTCCCTTATTATTGTATTTTTAATTCTTTCCTAGATAACATTTTAACTGAAGGGAAAAAGTCGGGTTGTTACATTCCACCCCCTTCGAAAAATTTCGTCCTCGAAATTGGAAGATAAAGATAAGTCCATACCTCTCAAAATAACTCCGGATAAGCCTTCTTCATATCTGTTTCTAAATCCCGTGTGTGCTCTTCTACTTCCCTGTTCGTCCATACCACTTGTACCATAGGAACCTCCTTATTCCTCGTCTGGCGAATCTTATGATCAATGATTCTGTGTGGCGTAAGCGGTAAAGACAAATCTTCTCTCAACTGTATCTGTTCTGGTTGAAGCACATGGTCGGGGGATGCATAATACTTACGCAGCTGAGAGACATGGAAGACATTATGGATATTAGCTAGATTCGGCGGAAGAGCTATCCGGTATGCTACTGGACCAATACGATCTAGAATCTGGAACGGTCCAATGAATCGGGGGTTCAGCTTCTTGATCTTCAATGACCTCCCAATACCTGTCGCCGGAGTAACCTTTAGGAAGACATGATCTCCTTTTTGGAACTCAAGCGGCCTTCTCTGGTTATCTGCATAACTCTTCTGCCGGCTTTGCGCCGTGAGCACTCTTTTACGCAACAACTTCATTAATTATTCTGTTTCTCGGGTCTCCTCTGGACCTAGACAGCGATACTGCCTGCTGTCGTTCCAACATAATGGCGACTGACACTTCTTACCATACAATGCCTCGAACGGAGCCATACCAATGCTAGCTTGATAGCTGTTGTTGTAAGCAAACTCCACGAATGGCAATATTTCCTCCCAGTTTCCTGGCGTGTCTAGTGCACAAGCTCGTAGCATATCTTCCAACGTCTGAATAGTACGCTCGGACTGACCATCAGACTGAGGGTGATATGCAGAACTCAAGTGCAACTGCGACCCATATGCTTTCTAGAAAGCAATCCAGAATCTGGAAGTAAATCTGGGATCTCTGTCTGAAATAATAGAAGATGGTACTCCATGCAACCTTACCACCTCCTTGATATACAGCTGTACAAGCTTCTCTAATGAGTAAGTCATCATGATTGGGATAAAGTGAGCAGACTTAGTCAATCTGTCCACAATTACCCAAATGGCATCAACTCCAGTCCGGGTACGTGGTAAACCTGAAACAAAATCCATGGCTATGGCCTCCCACTTCCATTCTGGGTTTAGCAACCCTGGTGGTTTCTGGTGTTCAATCTTCACCTTCTGGCAAACCAAGCACTTATGTACCCAGTCCTCAACATCTCTTTTCAATCCTGGCCACCAAAACATATGCTTAAGGTCATGATACATCTTGGTAGTACCTGGGTGCATCGTGAACTGACTCTTATGAGCCTCCTGCAAAATATCCTCTCTTAAGCTGCCTTCCTTAGGCACACAGATGCGCCTGTCAAATCTCAAGATCCCATCGGTATCTGTCGTCGCCTCTTTGATCTTACCTTCTTCAACAGACTTGCAAAACTGGCACCAAGTATCCTCCTGACAGTTCTTCTAAGCCTCCATTATTCTGTGCTTAAAATCACTACTAACTTGGAGAGGGTACAATCTCAACCGGTTAGATTGGCGTGCAACAGTCAGATTAAGATCACGAAACTCCTTCAATAACTTCGCTTCCTGCACCATCATATGAGCCATCTACAAAGACTTCCGGCTCAAAGCATCAGCCACTACAGTGGCTTTTCCTGGGTGATAATTGAGATTGAAGTCATCATCCTTAAGGAATTCGATCCACCTCCTCTGATGCATATTCAACTCCTTCTGATCAAACAGGTACTTCAGACTTTTGTGATCTGAATATACCTCAAACCGAACTCCATACAAATAAAGTCTCCAGATCTTCAATGCAAATACTATCGCAGCCAACTCCAAATCATGTGTAGGATAGTTTACCTCATGCTGCTTCAACTGTCTCGAGGCATAAGCTATCACTTGACGTCGCTGCATCAGCACACAACCCAGTCCAGCACCTGACGCATCACAGTATACCTTAAAAGGTTCCTGGGGATTAGGCAGTACTAGCACTGGAGCGGTGGTCAATCTCTCCTTCAGCTCGCAGAAACTCCTTTCACATTTTGCGGACCAAACGATCTTTGCTCCTTTCCTGGTCAGCTTCGTCAACGGCAAAGCAATCTGTGAAAATCCCTGAATAAACCTCCGGTAATATCCAGCAAATCCCAGAAAGCTCCGTAGCTCTGTAACTGAAGTGGGTCTCTCCTAAGTTCGGACCACTTCAACTTTACTAGGATGCACTGATACTCCTTGATCTGAGATCACATGGCCCAAAAACTGCACTTTCTTGGCCCAAAACTCACACTTGGAAAGCTTGGCATACAATTGTTTCTCCCTCAGAATCTCCAGTACTATCTACAAATGCCTAGTGTGCTCTTCTTCACTCTTGGAGTACACCAGAATGTCATCAATAAAGACAATGAAACAATCATCCAGATATTCACGGAAGATCCTATGCATGTAGTCCATAAATATCGCGGGAGCATTCATCAAAACAAAAGACATTACTGTAAACTCATAATGTCCATATCGGGATCGGAATGCCGTCTTAGCTATATCCTCCTCTCGTACTCTAATCTGATGATAGCCAGACCCCAAATCAATCCTGGAAAAGATCTTAGCATCTTTCAACTGATCTAGAAGATCATTGATCCTAGGCAATGGGTACTTGTTCTTAATTGTCACCTTATTCAATTGCCTATAATCGACGCACATTCTCATAGTGCCATCTTTCTTCTTCACAAACAACACCGGTGCTCCCACGGTGATGCACTTTGCTATATGAACTGTTTCCCCAACAACTCTTCTAACTGCCTTGTCAATTCCTGCAATTCCAACGGAGACATACGATACGGTGCAATGGAAATAGGTCCAGCACTAGGCACCAGATCGATAGAAAACTCTACTTTCCGCTTCGGTGGAAACGCCGGAATATCATCAGGAAAAACATCTGGGTAATCCCGAACCACAAGAATATCTTTGACTTCCTGCTTTACAATTACCACTTCCGACAATGCGAAGAAAACACAACCTTGATCTTTTAACTGACAGAAATAGAGAATTGGTAACTCCTCCTCTGAGGCTACTGAACTGGTAACCGTAGAAGGAAAAATAACCAACTTCCTAGCACAGTCCAGAACTGCCTGGTTCGTGTTCAACCAATCCATCCCTAGTATCACATCCAGGCCTACTAGGGGAAGACAGATTAAATCAGCCACGAACTCTCTTTCCTACAGCTGAAAAGGACAACGCAGACATACCCGACAAGTCTTAACTGGCGGTGCAGTAGGTGTAGATACAGCAAGGGTGTACGGCAGTGTCGTAGGAGATAACTATAACTCCTTCACACTATCGTAAGATATAAAGGAGTGTGACACTCCGGAATCATACAAAACAATCAAGGTCTTCCCATAAATAGTACAATTACCCAAAATCAGACCTTCTTTCTCCTTGGCTTCTTCAGCTGCCATGGTGAATACTCTTCCTTGATGTAGGGTGGGTGGCGGCGCTATTGGACAATCTCTGACAAAATGGCCTGTCTTGCCACACCTGAAGCAAACTCCCTGACCAGCTAAGCATTCTCCGGAATGCCCCCTGCCGCATTTTGGGCAAGGTGTACGTGGATCTGCTCGCTGCTGGGCCTCCAGCGTGCTCCGGCTCGGAGTACCAGATGATGGAGATCTCGTTGCTGGAGATCCTGCTCCTCCTGGCCCTGCCCTGGGCTGACTCTGTACTCTCCCTGATCCTTGTTGTGGCCTTGGTGGATACTGACCTCGGCCTCGTCCCGCAGCTGCTGCCTGAAACGGTCCCCTCTTCCTCGGTTGTGTCTGGGAACTGCCAGCACCATCAAACCTTCTCTTGAATCTCTAACTACGCACCTGGGATAGATCTCGATTGGCTTCCTCCTGAGCCAAGCAAGTGTTCACCAAGGTGGCATAATCACGGACACCTGCCACATTCAGAAATACCTTCAACTCAGGTTTCAGACCTCGCTGGCATTTAGCACATTTCCATCCTTCACTTAGATACATCCTGTACATAGGTGAATACCAGAAAAGCTTTTCGAACTTCGCCGTATACTCGGTCACCGTCATGGATCCCTGTATAAGCTCCATGAACTCTACCTCTTTCCTATCCTGCAACTCCTCTGGGAAATATTTGTCCAAGAACACCTCCTTGAACCTGTTCCATGTCACCGGATCCTCATCTCGTTCAAACTGGGGCTTGGTTGTATCCCACTATTCCCCTGCTGCTCCCTCTAGCTTCCAGGAAGCAAACTTGACCTTCTGTTGCTCCGTGCATGGGATATCTTCAAAGATCTGCTCCAATTTCCTAATACAGCCGTGAACCAACTCAGGATCCATCACGCCTTCAAATACTGGTGGATTAGCGCATGTAAAATCCCAGTACTTCGTGGCCTCCAGCTCCTGCGCTGTCTGAGGAGTGTTGCGTTGGGCATTGGAAGCGGCCATCAACGCCGTAGCTTGGGCTATCTCCCGCAGAATATCTGCAAGTTCTGCATACTCCGGAGTACGCTGTGTATTATCCTTGCGGGGTGGCATATCTAATATGTAGTACCTGCACAGTTTCGAAGTGATCAGTCTCAAGAAAGGCAAGTACACAGAAACTTAGCACATACCACTTAGCTAGAACATACACCGTAATCATGCCCGAAAGCATAGTGCAGCTCAGTCCTCAGGCTCTTTTGGACCAAACTGCTCTGATACCAAATGAAACACCCTAGCTAACTATTTACCCATACGTAGTAAACAAAGCTTACTAGGTTGTTGTCTACTTGGTCGGAATACCTTAGTCCATAGTTATCTTTCGAAAATAGTCGTTTAAGAAAATAAGGACCGATTTCAAACTTTACATTTACATTGCATAGTTATTAAAATAGAGCCATGCGTCAGAAAGAACAATATAACAAAACGTGTAACTTTAAGATAGTAAAACATTCAATACATATCCAGATGGTCAATCAGAAAAAGTCACATCATTGTATATACAGTAAGTAAAATATACATCTCATATACATAAACTGAAGTACTGAATACATAAGTCAGAGTACATCGGATCAAAATACAAGGACTACTGGAATGCTACTCAGTATGTCCTTGGCAAAAATCTAAACAGCTATCTCTCTCTAAGCTCATCCAATCATAGCCGCTCATGGCTCAGCTGGCGGCTCATCTGCGTCCTCAAAATAAGATCATCTTCTATACCTGAAGTCATAAAACAGTGGGAATGAGAACGGTAGGTTCTCAGTGGAAATAACTTTAGTTCCTGAGTCTCGTATCAGATTATGTCGGACTTCAGGCCACTCAGAGATCTCTAAGTGAACATACATACTAAATATCCTACCAATTATTATCTGGCCTATCTGAACGGCTTTATCTGCTTTATTATGTGATATGGGAACTACTCTTGTTTACTACATTCTCGTGCTGATTAACATTTCGTGAAAACTGTCTCGAGCGTGCTCTTGACGGTACAGCATAACAACAAACTATGCATTCAGAGTAATCACAATTCCTAACAGAATACATTTAGCGTACATTCAGTGTAACAGAATCATTAGAATTGGCATCACATAATCATCAAAATACACACGACAGAATTATCTGAATATGTCTAGCAGAGTCATCAGCATAAACATGACAGAATTAGCAGAATAAACATGCCTAATAGAGTGTATATGTACATAACAGAATATAACAGCATAACTATCCATTGGAATATGTGTTATTCCCACCATAGTAATGTCCTCTGTTGACATTAGTATGACGGAATAACCTCGCACCCTCAGTATAGGCCGACACTGTCTAGACCTTCCTGCGGTGAGCTTCCACTTGCCATGTGCCCCCTCGGGACCCTTCGACGGTGGGCGGATATCGTACCCCCACCTAAGCTTGCCCCCATTCGACAATGCAAAGGCGTGGTAACCGCACACCTCCAGGTATGCCATATCGACACCAACTGTGGCGGGCTTCCACATTCAGGATGCCTTGACCTCCTGAAGTAGGATCATAGTTTGGCTCACGTGATCACGGCCTTTTCAGCATGTGGCATATAGCCTTTATCAGCATGGGGCATTTGCCCTTGTTCAGCATTGGGCATTGGCCCTTTTCAGCATGTCAGCATTTCAGCATTTCTGTACCTGCAGCATGGCATACTTGTTTCCTATGGTTCATTTCAGCATCTTTACTTATCTCAGAGTTAATTCTAGTGTCTTCAAACTAGGTGTATCATGAATGCATGAAAGGCTACAAATATCACCACGGATGACATGGAATATGCATGTTCAGTACATTTCTTTCGCATACAACATATACATTCATACAATTCAGCTATCAATCACAGATACAGCATTAAATACTAGTCTATGAGCCTCAAGAGGGTGCCATAAGCTTTCTTTAGTCTCAAGCCGCTCAGCGAAGACTGATGTTCGCTCAGCGGTTTGAGCCTTTACGCCCAGCGATAGAGATTGTATCGCTCAACGGTACTGATCTCATCGCCCAGCGGCTGCCACTTTCTCGAATTTTCTCCACCGCCTTACGCCAAAAATATCTCTTTTAACTTTCCACGTAGGCCTCATCTCGCTCAGCGGCGCCTGAGACTCCGCTCAGCGGCCCCTGTGCGAGACATGAAAACCGAATTCCTCTTGTCTTCCATTTCCTTCCCTTAGCTTCCATGGAACCCTACTTGAGCTTACACAGATCTCATACATAATAATCCTACCTAATCCAGGTCACAAGACCCTTCAGAATCATCTCCCTAAGCCTAGCATCATTTCTAACATATTTCACTACATAATCCATAAGTCACATACATAAGCACATAAGCATATAACATACACAAACACTCATCCACCATCAAGAGGTGAGGAACTAGAGTTACCCACTTCCTAACGAGCTTGTTAATGCTAGAGAAAAGATGAAATCAAGCCTTGCTTGCTTGCTTGATGATTCCTTGACCTGAAATGAAACCTTGACATAATTAGCGAAATCTACATTATGGAAGCTTGGCTTTGTACTAAGTGATGAAAAACTCACCAACCACTCTTTCTTGTCTTCTTTGTATGCTTAGGAATGAATTATGATGATGGGAAAAATGAACTTGAAGCTTGATAGCTTGCTTGGACTTTTCTTTGTCAAGGAAAGAGAAAACCTAGGTTATGGAAGATTAGGGTTATGGATCTTGATGTTCTTGCTTCCCCTTGAAGAGAACCTCTTAACCTTGATGCTAGTTTGCCTTCTTGATAATTTTGAGAGTGAATTAAGATGATGAAGGACAAAGGATGATGATTGAACTTTGGTGGAGCTTTGGTGGATTTTGGGAATTTAGGTCTTGGAACCCCTTAGAAAGAAGAAATGAAACTTTGATGTTTTGTGTGTGAGGGTTTCGGGCTTGAGGGGCTGCTGTGAGGGTTTTAGTCCCTTGGCCATAATTATTTTCCAATTTTACCCTAAGTATGTTTTCGGTCATGTTTGTTCATTAACTATTTATGTACGAAAGTCCTAAAAATATTCCGGACATACCGTTGTGACCTATTTATTTTTCTTGTTAATATTTAAATATTGATTGAGCTATTCTTGAATTTATTATCATATCAATGTATTTTACAGACTCCTGTAAGTCGTAATTAAATTATAATAAAACCCTAATTTCGATCCAAACGTCACCAGACGTCACAAAATCGACTAACTATTATTTTTAACTCATATTACCGAAATAAAATTAATAATTGAATTTTACTTTATTTTTATCTCACATTTCCCTTAGTATTGTATTTTTAATTCTTTCCTAGATAACATTTTAACTGAAGGGAAAAAGTCGGGTTGTTACATTCCACCCCCTTCGAAAAATTTCGTCCTCGAAATTGGAAGATAAAGATAAGTCCATACCTCTCAAAATAACTCCGGATAAGCCTTCTTCATATCTGCTTCTAACTCCCATGTGTGCTCTTCTACTTCCCCGTTCGTCCATACTACTCGTACCATAGGAACCTCCTTATTCCTTGTCTGGCGAATCTTATGATCAATGATTCTGTGTGGCATAAGCGGTAAAGACAAATCTTCTCTCAACTGTATCTGTTCTGGTTGAAGCACATGGTCGGGGAATGCATAATACTTACGCAACTGAGAGACATGGAAGACATTATGGATATTAGCTAGATTTGGCGGAAGAGCTATCCGGTATGCTACTGGACCAATACGATCTAGAATCAGGAACGGTCCAATGAATCGGGGGTTCAGCTTCTTGATCTTCAATGACCTCCCAATACCTGTCGCCGGAGTAACCTTTAGGAAGACATGATCTCCTTTTTGGAACTCAAGCGGCCTTCTCCGATTATCTGCATAACTCTTCTGCCGGCTTTGCGCCGTGAGCACTCTTTTACGCAACTTCATTAATTCTTCTGTTTCTCGGGTCTCCTCCGGACCTAGACAGCGATACTGCCTGCTGTCGTTCCAACATAATGGCGATTGACACTTCCTACCATGCAATGCTTCGAACGGAGCCATACCAATGCTAGCTTGATAGCTGTTGTTGTAAGCAAACTCCACGAATGGCAATATTTCCTCCCAGTTTCCTAGCATGTCTAGTGCACAAGCTCGTAGCATATCTTCCAAGGTTTGAATAGTACGCTCGGACTGACCATCAGATTGAGGGTGATATGCGGAATTCAAGTGCAACTGCGACCTATATGCTTTCTGGAAAGCAATCCAGAATCTGGAAGTAAATCTGGCATCTCTATCTGAAATAATAGAAGATGGTAGTCCATGCAACCTTACCACCTCCTTGATATACAACTGTACAAGCTTCTCCAATGAGTAACTCATCTTGATTGGGATAAAGTGAGCAGACTTAGTCAATCTGTCCACAATTACCCAAATGGCATCAACTCCAGTCTGGGTACGTGGTAAACCTAAAACAAAATCCATGGCTATGGCCTCTGAAACACCCTAGCTAACTCTTTACCCGTACGTAGTAAACAAAGCTCACTAGGTTGTTGTCTACCTGGTCGGAATACTTTAGTCCATAGTTACTTTTTGAAAATAGTTGTTGCTTAATAAAATAAGGACCCATTTTAAACTTTTGCTTTTATCACATTAGTACTAAAATAGAGCCATGCGCTGGAATTAAACAAATATAACAAAGCGGATAACATTATCATAATTAGCATCAGAAATATATATATCCAGTGGGTCCACCATACAAGGTCACATCATTATATACATAGTAAGTACAATATACATCACAATACATAAACTGTACTACTGAATACATAAGTCAGAATACATCACATCAAAATACAAGGACTACTGGAATGCTACTCAGTAAGCCCTTGGCAAAATGCAAACGTCTATCTATCTCCTAGCCGCTCATGGCTCAGCTAGCGGCTCTTCCGCATCCTCAAAATAAGATTCATCCTCTTCAGTACCTGAAGTCATAAAATAGTGGGGGATGAGAACGGTAGGTTCTCAGTGGAAATAACCTTAGTTCCTGAGTCGTATATCAGATTATGTCGGACTTCAGGCCGCTCAGAGATCTCTAGTGAACATACATGCTAAAGTCTCTACCATTTATTATCTGGCCTATCTGAACGGCTTTATTTGCATTAATATGTGACATGGGAACTACTCTTGCTTAATACATTCTCGTGCTGATTTAATATCTCGTGTAAACCGTCTCGAGCGTGCTCTTGACGGTACGGCATAACAGCAGACTATATATTCTAATCAAACTGAATAATAGCATATAATCAGAGTACACTCAGCATAACAGAATCACCAGAATGTGCATCACATAATCATCCCATACAGACACAACAAAATTCAGCAAAATACATGTAGCAGAATCATCAGCATAAACATGACAGAATTATCAGCATGACATGTCTAGCAGAATGTGACTTAATAACAAAATATAACGGCATAACATAAGGTAATAGCATAACAGAATAGGTGTTATTCCCACCATAGTAATGTCCTCTGTTGACACTAGTATGACGGAATAACCTCACACCCTCAGTATAGGCCGACACTGTCCAGACCTCGCTGCGGTGGGCTTCCACCTGCCGTGTGCCCCCTCGGGACCCCTCGACAGTGGGCGGATATTGTACCCCCACCTAAGCTTGCCCCCTTTCGACAATGCATAGCCGTGGTAACCGTCTCGACACCACCTGTGGCGGGCTTCCACATTCAGGATGCCTCGACCTCCTGAAGTGGGATCATAGTGGTTCACGTGATCACGACCTTTTCAGCATGGGCATATAGCCTTTTTCAATATTGGGCATTTAGCCCTTTTCAGCATGTGGCATATAGCCAATATTTCAGCAGCATTGGGAATTAGCCCTTGTTCAGCAGCATTGGGCATTGGCCCTGTTTCAGCAGCATAAATAGTACCTGCAACATGGTATACTAATTTCCCTATGGTTCATTTCAGCATCTTTACTTATCTCAGAGTTTATTATCATGTCTTTAACTAAGTATCTCATGAATGCATGACATATCACAGATTTCGTCATAAAGTACAAATAACATGCATGGTCAATACTATTTCATGACATACAGCATATACGTGCATCCAATTCAGCTATCAATCATCATTACAGCATCAGTACCATACTATGAGCCTCAAGAGGGTGCCATCAGCTTTCCTTAGTCTCAAGCCGCTCAGCGAAAACTGATGTTCGCTCAGCGGTTTGAGCTCCTCCGCTCAGCGATAGAGGTGGTATCGCTCAGCGGTACTAACCTCATCGCTCAGCGGCTGAACTTTCTCGAGTTTTCTTCCACCGCCTTATTTTAAAAATATCTTTTAACTTTCCACGTAAGCCTTGTCTCGCTCAGCGGCGCCTGAGACCCCGCTCAGCGGCCCCTGTGCGAGACATGAAAACCGAATTGCTCTTCTCTTCCATTTGCTTCCCCTTTTCTCCCATGGCACCTACTTGAGTTTCACACATAATTCAAGCACAATAATCCTATCTAATCCAGGTCACAAGACCCTTCAGAATTGTCTTCCTAAGTCCTAACCTCATTTCTAACAATTATGTCCATAAACTCACAATTCACATACATACACATACAATCACACAACACTTAGCCACCATCAAAGAGGTGAGGAACTAGGGTTACCCACTTCCTCAAGGACTTGTTGATGCTAGAAGGAAGACGAAATCAAGCCTTGCTTGCTTGTTTGAAGCCTTCTTGACCTAAAATGAAATCTTGACATAATTAGGGCAATTATGGATTGTGGAAACTTGGCTTGTCACCAAGGGATGAAAACTCACCAACTATCCTTGCTTGTCCTCCTTAGGTGCTTAGAAATGAATTTGAATGATGGAAAGATGAACTTGAAGCTTGCTTGAAGTTCCTTTATCAAGAAAGCATAAAACCTAGGTTATGGAGTCTTAGGGTTTGGAACTTGATGCTCTTGCTTCCACTTGAAGAGAAACTCTAAATCTTGAGACTAGCTTGTCTTCTTGGTTAATTTGAGAGTGGTTGATGATGATGAGAACAAGAGATGATGGTTGGACTTGGATGATTATGGAGCTTGAAGACTTATAATTTAGGAAGAAGAAATGAAATAGGTTTAGAGTGTTTGTGTGTGTATGCTCGGGTTTGGGGGGCTGGCCGTAGGTTTAGTGGCCTTGGTTCATAATTTATTTTCCAAGTTTACCCTTAGTGTATTTTAGGTCATGTTTGTTTATTAGTTATTTATGTCCGGACGTCCTAAAAATATTCCGGACACACCGTTGTGACCTATTAATTATCCCAGTTAATATTTAAATCTTAAATGACATATTCTTACATTTAATTTCATATTAATCTATTTTACAGACTCCTCTGAGTCGTAAGGAAATTACAATAAAACCCTAATTTCGATCCAAACGTCACCGGACGTCACGAGATCGTCAAAGAATTATTTTTAACTAATATTACAGAAATAAAATTAATATTTGAATTTTATTTTATTTTTATCTCAATTTTTCCTTATTATTATATTTTTAATTCTTCCTTAAATAGCATTTTAATTGAAGGGAAAAAGTCGGGTTGTTACATTCTACCCCCCTTCGAAAAATTTCGTCCTCAAAATTGAAAGATAAGGATAGATCCATACCTCTCAGAATAACTCCAGATAAGCTTGCTTCATATCTGTTTCTAACACCCATGTGTGCTCTTCTACTTCTCCATTCGTCCATACCACTCGTACCATAGGAATCTCATTGTGCCTCGTCTGACGAACCTTATGATCATGATCTTCTGTGGTGTCAGCGGTAAAGACAAATCTTCTCTCAACTGTATCTGTTCTGGTTGCAACACATGGTCGGGGGATGCATAATACTTGCGCAACTGAGAGACATGAAAAACATTATGGATATTGGCAAGATTCGGTCGAAGAGCTATACGGTATGCTACCGGTCCAATACGATCTAGAATCTGGAACGGTCCAATGAATCGGGGGTTCAGCTTACTGACCTTCAATGACCTCCCAATACCTGTTGCCAGAGTAACCTTTAGGAAGACATGATCTCCCTCTTGGAACTCAAGTGGTCTCCTTCGGTTATCTGCATAACTCTTCTGTCGGCTTTGTGCCATGAGTACTCTTTTGCGCAACAATTTCATTAATTCTTCTGTCTCTTGGGTCTCCTCAGGACCTAGACAGCGATACTGCCTATTGTCATTCCAACACAAAGGCGACTGACATTTCCTACCATATAATGCTTCAAATGGAGCCATACCAATGCTAGCTTGATAGCTATTGTTGTAAGAAAACTCCACAAATGGTAATATTTCCTCCCAATTTCCTGGTATATCTAATGCACAAGCCCGTAGCATATCTTCCAAGGTCTGAATAGTGCGTTCAGACTGACCATCAGACTAAGGGTGATATGCAGAACTCAAGTGCAACTGCGATCCATAAGCTCTCTAAAACGCAGTCCAGAATCTGGAGGTAAATCTGGGATCCCTGTCTGAAATGATAGAAGATGGTACTCCATGCAACCTTACCACCTCCTTAATATACAGTTGTACAAGCTTCTCCAACGAGTAAGTCATCTTGATTGGGATAAAGTGAGCAAACTTAGTCAATCTATCTACAATTACCCAAATAGCATCAACTCTAGTTCGGGTACGTGGTAAACCTGAAACAAAATCCATGGCTATGGCCTCCCACTTCCACTCTGGAACCTCTGGAGGAGTCAGCAGCCCTGGTGGTTTCTGATGCTCAATCTTCACCTTCTGGCAAACCAAGCACTTCTGTACCCAGTTCTCAACATCTCTTTTCAACCCTGGCCACCAGAACATATGCTTAAGATTATGATACATCTTAGTCGTACCTGGGTGCATCGTGAACTGACTCTTATGAGCCTCCTGCAAGATATCCTCCCTTAAGCTGCCTTCCTTAGGCACACAGATGCGCCCGTCAAACCTCATGATCCCATCGGTATCTGTAGTCACCTCTTTAATCTTACCTTCTTCAACGACCTTGCAAAACTTACACCAAGTATCTTCTTGGCAACTCTTCTGGGCTTCCACTATTCGGTGCTTAAAATCACTACTGACTTGAAGAGGATACAATGTCAACCTGTTAGGTTGGCGTGTAACAGTCAGATTAAGATCAAGAAACTCCTCCAATAACTTTGCTTCCTGTACCATCATATGAGCCATCTGCAAAGACTTCCGGCTCAAAGCATCAGCCCTTACATTGGCCTTCCCTGGGTGATAATTGAGATTAAAATCATAATCCTTAAGGAATTCGATCCACCTCCTCTGACGCATATTCAACTCCTTCTGATCAAACAGATACTTCAGACTTTTATGATCTGAATATACTTCAAATCGAACTCCTTACAAATAATGTCTCCAGATTTTCAATGCAAATACCACTGCAGCCAATTCTAAGTCATGCGTAGGATAGTTTACCTCATGCTGCTTCAACTGTCTCGAGGCATAAGCTATCACTTGACGTCGCTGCATCAGAACACAACCCAGTCTAGCACTTGATGCATCACAGTATACCTCAAAAGGTTCCTAAGGATCAGGTAGTACTAGCACTGGAGCGGTAGTCAACTTCTCCTTCAGCTCGCAGAAGCTTCGTTCACATTCTGCGGAACAAATCATCTTTGCACCTTTCCTTGTCAGCTTCGTCAACGGCAAGGCAATCTGTGAAAATCCCTGAATAAACCTCCGGTAGTATCCCGCAAATACCAGAAAGCTCCGTAACTCTGTAACTGACGTAGGTCTCTCCCAGGTTCTAACCACCTCAACTTTACTAGGATCCACTGATACGCCTTGGTATGAAATTACATGACCCAAAAACTGCACTTTCTTGGCCCAAAACTCACACTTGGAGAGCTTGGCATACAATTGTTTCTCCCTTAGAATTTCCAGTACTATCTGCAAATGTCTAGTGTGCTCTTCTTCACTCTTAGAGTACACCAGAATATCGTCAATAAAGACAATGACACACTCATCCAGATATTCACGGAAGATTCTATGCATGTAATCCATAAAAATCGCAGGAGCATTGGTCAAACCAAAAGACATCATTGTAAACTCATAATGTCCATACCGAGATCGGAATGCCGTCTTAGCTATATCCTCCTCCCATACTCTAATCTGATGATAGCCAGACCGCAAATCAATCCTTGAAAAAGATTTTAGCACCCTTCAGCTGATCCAAAAGATCATCGATCCTAGGCAATGGATACTTGTTCTTAATTGTTACTTTGTTCAATTGCCTATAACTGACGCACATTCTCATAGTGCCATCTTTCTTCTTCACAAACAACACCGGTGCTCCCCACGGTGATGCACTTGGCCGTATGAACTGTTTCCCCATCAACTCTTCTAGCTGCCTTTTCAATTCCTGCAATTCCAACGGAGACATACGATACGGTGCAATGGAAATAGGTCCAGCACTAGGCACCAGATCGATAGAAAACTCTACCTCTCGCTTCGGTGGAAATGCTGGAATATCATCAGGAAACACATCCGGATAATCCCGAACCACAGGAATATCCTTGACTTCTTGCTTTGCAACTGCCACTTCCGACGATGCAAAGAAAACACAGCCTTGATCTCTCAACTGACAGAAATAGAGAATTGGCAATTCCCCTTCTGAGGCTACTGAACTAGTAACCATAGAAGGAAAAGTAACTAATTTCCTAGCACAGTCGAGAACCGCCTGATTAGCATTCAACCAATCCATCCCTAGTATCACATCCAGCCCTACTAGGGGAAGACAGATCAAATCAGCCACGAGCTCTCTTGCCTGCAGCTAAAACGGACAACGCAGACATACCTGACAAGTCTTAACTGGCGGTGCAGTAGGCGTAGATACAGCAAGGGTGTACGGCAGTGTCGTAGGAGATAACTGTAACTCCTTCACACTATCGTAAGAGATAAAGGAGTGGGATGCTCCGGAATCATACAAAACAATCAAATTCTTCCCATAAATAGTACAAGTACCAAAAATCAGACCTTCTTTCTCCTTAGCTTCCTCGGCAGCCATAGTGAATACTCTTCCTTGACGTAGGGTAGGTGGCGGTGCTACTGGACACTCTCTGACAAAATGCCCTGTCTTGCCACACCTGAAACAAACTCCCTGTCCTGCCAAACATTCTCCAGAATGCCCCCTGCCACACTTTGGGCAAGGTGTACGTGGACCTGTTCGCTACTGGGTCTCCGGCGTGCTCCGGCTCGGAGTACCTGATGCCGGAGATCTCGATGCTGGAGATCCTGTTCCTGCTGGACCTGCTCTGGGCTGACTCTGCATTCTCCCTGATCCTTGCTGGGGCCTCGGTGGAAACTGACCTCGGCCTCGTCCTGCTACTGCTGCTTGAAACGGTCCCCGCTTCCTTGGTTCACTCTGAGAACTACTAGCACCATCAAACCTTCTCTTGAATCTATCACTTCTCACCTGAGCTAGATCTCTATTGGCTTCCTCCTTAGCCAAACAGGTGTTCACCAAAGTAGCATAGTCACGGACACCTGCCACATTCAGAAAGACCTTCAATTCAGGTTTCAAACCTCGCTGGTATTTAGCGCACTTCCAGCCTTTACTTGGATTCATCCGGTACATTGGTGAATATCGACAAAGCTTCTCAAACTTCGCCGTGTACTCAGTCACTGTCATTGAACCCTGTTTTAACTCCATGAATTCTGCTTCCTTTCTATCCTGCAACTCCTGTGGAAAGTATTTATCCAAGAACACCTCCTTGAACCTGTTCCATGTCACTGGATCTACATCTCGCTCAAACTGGGGCTTGGTTGTATCCCACCATTCGCCCGCTGCTCCCTCTAACTTCCGGGAAGCAAACTTGACTTTCTGTTGCTCCGTGCACGGGATATCTTCAAAGATCTGCTCCAATTTCCTAAGCCAGCCATGCACCAACTCAGGATCCATCACGCCTTCAAATATTGGGGGATTGGCGCGTGAAAAATCCCGGTACTTCGTAGCTTCCAGCTCCTGAGCTGTCGGAGGCGTGTTGCGTTGGGCATTGGAAGCAGCCATCAACGTCGTGGCCTGGGCTATCTCTCGCAGAACATCTGCAAGTTCTGGGGACTCCGGACTACGCTGTGTAGGGTCTCTGCGGGGTAGCATATCTAATATGTCGTACCTGCACAGTTTCGAGGTGATCAGTCTCAAGAAAGGCAAGTACACAGGAACTTAGCACATACCACTTAGCTGAAACATACACCGTAATCATGCCCAAAAGCATAGTGCAGCTCAGTCCTCAGGCTCTTTTGGACCAAACTGCTCTGATACCAAATGAAACATCCTAGCTAACTGTTTACCCGTATGTAGTAAACAAAGCTCACTAGGTTGTTGTCTACCTAGTCGGAATACTTTAGTCCATAGTTACTTTTTGAAAATAGGTGTTGCTTATATCACATTAGTACTAAAATAGAGCCATGCGCTGGAATTAAACAAATATAACAAA
>QANU01004375.1:0-20358 GCA_003254905.1 Nissolia schottii
CACATAATCCACTGCCAATTGAGAATCGGAGTGGCATAACAACTTGCGAATGTCAATAGAGCAAGTAAGAATGCTTTGTTTGAGCTCAATGAAAAGGATTGACACATCCCCTAGCCAACCAGGAAAACCACGCACCCAACATTCATTATCCCCTTGAATCAGACCCCACATGCTTGCCGAAATAGAATTCTGATGAAGAATACCATCAACGTGTAGCTTCGCAACACCAATCGGAGGAAAGGACCACCTCACCAAACGAAGAGGGCACGCCACACCAACTGAAAACTCTTCTAATTGAAACATCGTGTTCCACAATTATTTTCTTTTCACTCGTCTAGACCAAATTCTCATTTCCTCTCCTCTAGTTTCCCTCTTTATGATAATAATATTCATCACTTTAATACAATATTACTATTGTTGGATTCCTCCCTATAAAAATAACAAGATCATTGACATGTGGACCCAAAAACAAAATCCATGACATCATTTTAAAAGCATCTCTAATATTGGTGATCTCATTTGGGGTTCCAATTTTGGCCTTACTAATTATAACAATTATTCCATAAACAAATTTTGGTGCTACATAAAATTCCCTTCACATGAATTTTGCAGCCATATAAAGCTACCATCGGTTGGACACAAATTGGGATTGAGTCCTCTTTTAGTGAGGCCCAACCCCCTGCCTTAGCCCACTTGGACTAGAGCCAAAAAGCCCACACATTACAAAAGCCGACACGGCCGTGTTTAAGCTCATAGGTAGCTTTTTTATTAAAAATAAAAAAAATTATTTATTTTTTATAGGTGGACTAGGATTGGCCCACACATCCAATCATTGACTCCCACTTAAAAAAAAAAATTATTTCCCCCCTTTAAAATGGGTTAGCCCTTGCCTAGACCTACCTCTAATTCTTTGAAATTTAATATAAGATATTGAGAAGAATGAGATGAACCTAGTAATCATGTAATTGCAATTACCCAATGTAAGAAAGTACGACCTCATAAAAGACATCAGAGAAAGCTATGATCTCCCATCTTTCATTAGTTCTCGCATTACATATGACTTATATATGCTTACTTAAGTCTTAGATACAACTTCATGAGGGAAAAATTCTAATGTGATTTCAAAGGAAGAAAAAAGTGATTCTGTTCAATTCACCATTCAACATTAAGGAGGGTACCACTTTTTTAAGCCTTATTGTAAATTGAAAAGAGTGTCACTTTTTTCTTTCTTTGAGGTCACCTAAGAATTTCTCTTTGATGAAATTGTATATAAGATTCCAATTATATAAGCTATAGGTAATGTGAAAACTTACAAAAGTTGGGAGGTCAAAGCTTTCTCTAATTTCTTTCATGAGATCGTACATTTTTTACATCGGATAGGTGAAGTTCCACGAATACAAGGTTGATCTTGTTCTAAAAATATCTTATTAAATTTTGAAGTGTTACATGTGGTTTGAGGCAAGGGCAAGCCTTGAATATGTGTCCTTGTATCTTGTCCCTCAACCAAACGCTGCCTTGAATATGCAAGTGTCTCAATCTGAATGATGATATATGGCATAATGTCATCAATTCCACGTTACACTAAAGCATCCTGTGTATCAATTCATCTTCTTCAGAGAAATGGAACCTTTGTTTCTGTGTTTTGCATATGCATTGAAACTCTATATATCAATCAATTCATCTTCTGAAACTCTAGCTTGTGTAAGTTGTGGAAGTCAGCGCCTCTTAAGGATTGGCGGATCCTGATAAATGGCATGAGCTGCGTTAATGGTTCTCCACTAAACTGGAAAGTAAAGTAAATTTAACATAATGATATAATTGATATCAAAGAACAGAAGTATATACCAACCATTGCTTTTTGGTAGCCATTTCCAAATAATGTCACCAATAAATTTGAGAGCTGGAACACCTCTTATCTCGACAACAACAAGCGGTGCCTGAATCATCGTTAAGCTGGACAGCTCGGGATCGTTCTGGATCATGTCAAGAGCACGCATTTGATCCTGAAAAGTTTGTTTACAATAAGTTTCCACCGTTTAGAGAAAAATGAAAAGCAAAGCAAGACACGTTTTTTCTTTCCCTTGGCTGGACAAGCTAAGCTATCAGTTATCTCACATATAGCAACAACCATATTCATTGAATTTCATTTCATCGTTCTGATTAAAACCCATTTCAAATTAAAAGGGCAAACAGTTAAATCACCTTTCTTTCATTGCACAAAACTTGCAATCAGAAGCAGATGGTGGAAGAATCTGATTGACGTTAAGTCTCTTTACAGGAACATTTTCCTTCTTCAAGGAGGCGCTCAGTCTGGACGACTCACTAACTGCCATCACCTTGGGGAGTAAAGAAACAAACATAAATGATTACTAAAACAGTTCCAGTTTGAAGAATCTCATCGCAGTATGATCAGTTCCACTTCCATTTTATTCAGGAAATCACTTTGCTAATGAAGATTAAATGCATAAATTATAAAGATTAGCCAATTGTGGAACGCATTTCTTGTTCATACTGTTGGAGATCACATTATTAGTGGTGCCAAATGGGTTGGCCTAGCACCCCTTGGCCTTAGCACGCTTGGACCAGGACAAAAAAAAAGGCCACGCATCAACAAAGCCCACAGGTTTAGCTCACAGGTGGCCCTTTTATAAGAATCATTTTTTATTCTTTTTATTGGTGGACAAGGACAGGCCCACAAGTTCCATTGGCAGGCCCCACATAAAAAATTCAATTTTTTTAAACCTTTAAAATGGGCTAACCTTTGCCTCAACCCACAACTAATTCTTTTAAATTTAACTAGATGGTGAGAAGAATGGGATCAATCTTGTACTCATGGAACTTCACATACCCAATATAAAAACGTACGAGCTTAGTGAGGAAATTAGAGAAAGCCATGGCCTCCAATCTTTCATAAGTTCCAGCATTACCTATATCTTGTATATGCTTTCTTGAAGCACTATACACAATTTCCTGAGGGAGAAATTCTCGTGATCTTAAAGGAAGAAAAAAGTGGCACACTCTTCAAATTCATCGTTCACCATTGAAGAGAGTGCCACTTTCTTAAGCCTTACTATGAATCGAAGAGAGTGCCACTTGTTTCTTTCTTTGAAATCACCTAAAAACTTCTCCCTGATGAAATTGTATATAAGGCTTCAAGTAAGTATATAAGCTACAGGTAATGTCAAAACTTAAAAAAAAAGGGAGGTAAGAGCTTTCTGATTTCCTCAATGAGCTAATGCAATTTTATATCAGGCAAGTGAAGCTACATGAGCACAAGGTTAATCCCATTCTTCTCAGTGTCTTATTGAATTTAGAAGAATTAGATATGGGTCAAGGCAAGGGCAAGCCCACTAAAAAATTGATTTTTTGAAGAATCTATGATCAGTTCCACTTCCATTTTATTCAGGAAATCACTTTGCTAATGAAGATTAAATGGTGACTCAATTGACCATTAAATGGATAAACTATTTAGCCAAGTGTGGAACACATTTCTTGTTCATACTATTGGAGATTTGTGCCAAATACGTTGGCCTAGCACCCCTTGGCCATAGCCCGCTTGGACTAGAACAAAAAAAGGCCGCATATCAACAAAGCCCACAGGGCCATGTTTAGCCCACAGGTGGCTCTTTTATAAGAATCATTTTTTCTTCTTTTTATTGGTGGACTAGGACAGGCCCACAAGTTCCATTGGCAGGCCCCACAAAAAAAAAAATTCAATGTTTTTAAACCTTTAAAACGGGCTAACCTTTGCCTCAACTCACAACTAATTCTTTCACTCATGGGATCAACCTTGTACTCATGGAACTTCACATACCCAATATAAAAATGTAGGAGCTCATTGAGGAAATTATAGAAAGCTATGGCCTCCCATCTTTCATAAGTTCGAGCATTACCTATAACTTGTATATGCTTTCTTGAAGCACTATACACAATTTCATGAGAGAGAAATTCTTGTGATCTTAAAGGAAGAAAAAAGTGGCACACTCTTCAAATTCACCATTCACCATTGAAGAGAGTGCCACTTTCTTAAGCCTTACCATGAATCGAAGAGAGTGTCACTTGTTTCTTTCTTTGAGATCACATAAAAATTTCTCACTGATGAAATTGTATATAAGGCTTCAAGTAAGTATATAAGCTACATGTAATGTCAAAACTTAAAAAAAAAGGGAGGTAAGAGCTTTCTGATTTCCTCAATGAGCTAATGCAATTTTATATCAGGCAAGTGAAGCTACATGAGCACAAGGTTAATCCCATTCTTCTCAATGTCTTGTTGAATTTATAAGAATTAGATATGGGTCGAGGCAAGGACAAGCCCACTAAAAAATTGATATTTTGAAGAATCTATGATCAGTTCCACTTCCATTTTATTCAGGAAATCACTTTGCTAATGAAGATTAAATGGTGACTCAATTGACCATTAAATGAATAAACTATTTAGCCAATTGTGGAACACATTTCTTGTTCATACCGTTGGGATTGTTACAATGACAAATTCTGTCGCATCAGTGTCACGAAAGAGCTCACGCACTTTTTTCATCCTCTCTCTAAGTTTCTCCAATTTGTCGGCCTGCACCATCAATATAAACAAATGTCAAGCAAATCAAGATGAAACTAAATGCAACACTAACCCCATGGCATCAATCTTACAGCATCTTGTCGAGTTTCTTCTTGCCCAAACACGGATTTAATTGCCAAGGTAGCAGAAGCTATCTTTTGTCTTAGCTGCAGCAGATAATTGGTGTCAATCAATCACTCAGACATAACAAGTGTTAAAATACAACTTAAAAAAAAGTTTTTTTTTTTTTTAAACAAGGTAAAATACCATTTTTTTTTATATTTAGAATGTTTCACTTCTAAAAAAGGTGGATGAAGGTGAGGTTTTTAGTAAAAGCACTTTGTAAATGTAAAATAAATCTCTTAAAAAGTTATACTTAAAAAGTATAACTTGAATAAGTACTTTTTTTAAGCCAATCCAAACGGGCCCATATATAAGTTCCCCCTATTAGCAGCCTTACCTTCAGTATCTTCCCTATGGATGCATCCAAGAAATCAGGCAAGGACAGCAATCGTAGTGTATGACCCTGATCAGCAAAATGCATAAATTCTATCAGATTATGTCCACAAACCAAGGAGATGTGAATTATATAGCCATTAGCTTTTTGCTCACCATAGGTGCTGTATCAAATACTATTCGAGTAAACGTGCTATATTCTTGTGATTCGAGAAATTGTATCACCTGGCAAGACGTTTTTAATTGTTAGGAGTGCACAAAAGGGGCTTTACAGTATCACTAATTAGCAATGAAATAAATAATCATAGCACCTAAAAAGTACATGCCTTGGAAATTGCAATAGCTTCATCCAATCCAGGAGGAGGTGTATCTAGTAACTCTCCCAAATTTAGCTCTCCCAACTTGTGAAACCAAAAGATGCAACAACCAGTCTTAGAGAAGCAGGCTTATAATGAAGCAGATTCATTTATCTCTCAACTGGTCAAATACTAATTGTAACAAGTTATACAAAACCAAAAAAATGTTGATCTAACATCCTAATAAAGCTTTACCTGCTCTACAATCATTCCAAGACCCATACCGTCCATGAAGTCTTTGACTCCACTTCCACCGTTTTTCTGAGATGCATTTCGAAACTCTTCCCTAGCTTTCTCCGGGTTTATCTGTAAAGGAAGTAATGAACTACACATTTAAGTAAAGAAACATAAAATGGAGCATTCACTCAAATTTTCACAAAAATACTAATCGTATCATCAAATAAACCGAACCATAAATTTATTCAACAGCACTGGCAGCTTACTTCAAGAGCAAAAAGCGGATAATCAGGTCCTTCCACCGGCACCAATGTCCCCCCTGTCAGATCCTATAGAATAAATTGACAAAACTTGTGCTACACAACACACACCCCACCAGATCTTGAAGCAACAAGCAAATAAGCATCATCATCATCANTCTCTTAAAAAGTTATACTTAAAAAGTATAACTTGAATAAGTACTTTTTTTAAGCCAATCCGAACGGGCCCATATATAAGTTTCCCTTATTAGCAGCCTTACCTTCAGTATCTTCCCTATGGATACATCCAAGAAATCAGGCAAGGACAGCAATCGTAATGTATGACCCCGATCAGCAAAATGCATAAATTCTATCAGATTATGTCCACAAACGAAGGAGATGCGAATAATATAGCCATTAGCTCTTTGCTCACTATAGGTGTTGTATCAAATACTATTCGAGTAAACGTGCTATATTCTTGTGATTCGAGAAATTGTATCACCAGGCAAGACATTTTTAATTGTTAGGAGTGCACAAAAGGGGCTTTACAGCATCACTAATTAGCAATGAAATAAATAATCATAGCACCTAAAAAGTACATGCCTTGGAAATTGCAATAGCTTCATCCAATCCACAAGGAGGTGTATCCAGTAACTCTCCCAATTTTAGCTCTCCCAACTTGTGAAACCAAAAGATGCAACAACCAGTCTTAGAGAAGCAGGCTTATAATGAAGCAGATTCATTTATCTCTCAACTGGTCAAATACTAATTGTAACAAGTTATACAAAACCAAAAAAATGTTGATCTAACATCCTAATAAAGCTTTACCTGCTCTACAATCATTCCAAGACCCATACCGTCCATGAAGTCTTTGACTCCACTTCCACCATTTTTCTGAGATGCATTTCGAAACTCTTCCCTAGCTTTCTCCGGGTTTATCTGTAAAGGAAGTAATGAACGACACATTTATGTAAAGAAACATAAAATGGAGCATTCACTCAAATTTTCACAAAAATACTAAGCATATCATCAAATAAACCGAACCATAAATTTATTCAACAGCACTGGCAGCTTACTTCAAGAGCAAAAAGCGGATAATCAGGTCCTTCCACCGGCACCAATGTCCCCCCTGTCAGATCCTATAGAATAAATTGACAAAACTTGTGTTACACAACACACACCCCACCAGATCTTGAAGCAACAAGCAAATAAGCATCATCATCATCATCATCAGAACAAGAAGGCGTGTAATACTAACCTGAGCAAAAGAATCACTCAAAGAATGCGCCGGATCGGTGGAAACCACAAGAGTGGGGTGTCCATTATTGGCAAACTTAACGGCAAGCGAAGCAGCGCAACTTGTCTTCCCTACTCCCCCTTTCCCACCAAGCATGTAGTACTTCCTCTGAGTGCCAGAAGCCTTGTCATCAAACCCTGATACAGCTTCTGTAGGAGCAACCACTGATCTCACTGAAAAAAAAAAAAGGTGACAGCCATAAGTGTCTCACAAGCAGCACAAATTGGACGACACCAATTTCTAGTAACTAATTACCTTCTCTTCATTTCCCCTCAAACATCCCAAAATCTACACATTTTAATTAGATGAACAAAGTATCAATTTAAGGGCCAACAAAAAAAGAATAACTCATCCAATCAAATACACAAACAGCAGCAAGTGAAAATTCCAACAGTATTAAAAGACCTGAAACAGAACAGATAACTAAATCGCAGAGTATCAAAATAAAAATTGCATCTTGAAACAAACAAACAAAACAAAATTGATTAGCAAAAAGGGAGAAAAACCTTTGAATGACTTTGTGGGGCGTCTTCTGGGAGCTGCGAACGAAAGAAAGGCGAAGCCTTTGGGGAGAATATGGAGAGAAGGTGAGGTGGGTGTGAAGGAGGAGACACCCTTTGTAGCCATGGAATTGGTTGTGTGAAGAAGGGAAGATGAGATGGCAGAGTGAGAAGCCATGACTTGTTGGATAGCCATCAATGGCATGCCACACTTGGGGGGTTTTTGGTTTTGGCTTAGGACAAGGGATTTTGTTTCTCCCCCCGTGTTCATTTTATCTAGTAAAGGTTTGCATCTCTAGAGAGTTTTTTTTTTTTTTTTTGGCAAAGGGAAGCAAGAAAGAAAAGTACATCCAGAGAGTTGTAGGGATGGAAGTTTTATAGTGCATTTCATCCCAACGAGGTAATTTACGAGGAGTAGCCAATAGAATTGTTGCTCATACGTCAATTTCCTTTTTATAGAATGAGTTAGCCAATAAGATATTGCTTAAGCGTCATTTCTCTTGTTAGTCATTGTTTAAAGTAGTGACGAGTCTCGGGTTCGATCCTCGGTCATCCGTCTATTTAGAATCCTTGGGTTAAAAATCCATTTCACCAAATGAGAGACGAGGTAATTTATGAAAATTGTTGGTGGCTTGCATGTGGCTTTATTTGAAAAGTATGCACCTTTATCCTTTTTTGATTTTTTTTATGGGTTAATTAATTTAGTAACCTGATATTTTAAATGTGTGGTCATGTTAGTTTCTTTGTCCGATAATGTTAGGTTTTTTATTCTAAAACGTTGATGTGTGTTGTGTTTAGTATCAATGTTGGTTTCTTTGTTATTTTCATGCTAGATTATTAGTTTTATGATGTTGGTTTTCTTGGTTTATAATGTTAGATTTCTCTATTATTTTTATGTTAGATTTTATGTTTTAAAAGGTTGGTGGGTGTCTTGTCTAGTACTAAAGTTAGTTTCTTTTTTTTTATGATGCTGATTTTTCTAAACTTTTCATGTTGTTTCTCTATTATTTTCTTGTTTATTTCTTTGTTTTATTATGTTTGTTTCTTTGTTTGATGATATTGGTTTCTCTGTTATTTTTATGTTGGTTTCTCTATTATTTTCATGATGGTTTCTTAGTTATTTCCATGTCGGTTTCTCTGTTTCATAGATAACATCATGGTTGTTAAACTCTCGAGTTAACTCGTTACGATTTTACTACACAAAACGAGTTAACATTTATGTAAACTCTTTTTTGGTAAACTCGTACGAGTTTAAGTAAACTATCGATTCTACTAGCGAGTTTCCGAGTTGAAATCTACATACGAGTTTACGACTTTACGTCAAAATGTACAAATTTCATATATTTATCATAATTGAGCTATGTTTTATTGAACTATAAAATAATGCAGATACTGAATAAAGCATGACATAACCATTAAGTGTCATGCATTAAGGTGTATTTTATGATATTTCTTTCATTAATTTAATTTAAAGTTAACATTATTCAATTTCAATTATAAATACAATATTTAACCAAGTCTAGTTCCTAATTATATTGTTTATAACATATTTTTTTACGTATGTAAACTCATACGAGTTTACGAGTCGAGTTTACGATTTGATTTTGCTGAGACTCCACGAGTTTACTTAAACTCCCGAGTTTGACAACCTTAGATAACATGGCTCCCAAGAAATCTTCAATAACATGAAAGCAAACGAGTGTGGTAAATGATTGTTTTTAATATAGCTATTGTATGTTGTCTTATGGTTAATGAAATTGAATTTTATAATTAAATTATTGTGTTGTGTTGTCCACAGAATACACTCTGAGATATGCATCAGAAAACATTAATTGATTCCTTTTTGAATGACTTGAATGAACTCAAAGACTTCATTATCAAAAGTGTAGAAGCGCATGATGAGGAAAAGTTTGACAGAGGCAAAAGAACCCATGGGAAAGGAAAACAAATGTCAACTTCATTTACTGAATAAATCTTAAAGGAAGCATTGACAATGTACATATGAAATTTGTATATGGTCTACCTTTTTTTTATCTTGTGTACATATCTTAGTGATATATGTTAGTTTCTTTCTAGTTAACCTGTTGGTTTATTCAACATATGACTGTTGGTTTCTTCAAAGACAAAGTGTTGGGTTCTTTTTATGTAAATAAAAATATTAGTTGCTTTTACCCATATAATTATTCAGTGTTTGATTTCTTGTTCGTATGTGTTGGTTTCCTTTAAGTAACTTGTTGGTTTCTTTTTTATTAACGTGTTGGTTTCTTGACACTAGACCTGTTGATTTCTTTACAAAGTGCACATTGTTGTCCACATAATACTCAAAATTACTCATAACATTACATAAGCTTGAAATATTTTTCAAACAATTCAAACATTACATCACATAACTCTTCTACTCCTTAAACATCCCATAATCTCTAATCCTCTAAAACTCCTAAAACATTACATAACATATCAACATGCCAAATGCCACACAAAGTAGTGCAAAATTCGTTAACTCCAAACAAAGAGACATATCTCCCCTTACTTTGTTGATAAATTGTTTTTTTTCCCTCAAGCTTCAACAATCTTCTTCTCATTTCTTCATCCACAAAAGATGTAACAACTTGGGATTTCATAGCGATCTCATTTTCTTCCTTTGTCTCATCAATCCATCAAAAATAGTCACACATTTTCTTGCTACCAATACTATAAATAGCATAAATGTTTGATGATATAAGAACACCGATATAAAAGTGATCTCCAACCAATTATATAAACTTATTTGTAAATAAAAACAAAACTTAGTTTTCAATTTGAACACCTTCAAAATCTTCTCCCAAAATGTTTTGCCTTTGACCCAATATAGTCAACATCAACAGTTTATCTTCACATTCACAGAACCCAGTTTGTCTGGATGATTCTGAATCAGAGCCGTGATTTGTCATAATTCACAAATAAGTATTAATTAACCTGCACATGACAAGGATATGTTAGGGACTTATGTTTTGAACCAGCTCAAGTAAAACGAACTATTAACAATTCATGCCAAATCAGAATTTCAAACAAAAACAACAACAATGTATAGTGCATATCCCAGCAGTGTCTCACTATTGTCACGGTTGCTTGAATCACGCTCTCCATAACAAAGATTTTGTGTCCTGGTCCCAGCATTATCAAACAACGAGACCAACAAAATAATAAACCAATATACCAACAACCTACCACAAAGAAACCAATAAGTTAATAAGAGAAACCAACAAGTTAACATAGAGAAACCAACGCGCTAAAACAATGACAAATAAATAAAAACAAATCAACGTCTTACATCAAATACACCATCATCTTAGAATAAAGAAACCAACATCTTATAAAATAAGATATCATCATCTTAGTACACGAATTAACATCATAAAACAAATAAACCAACATCATAAAATAGAGAAAACCAGGATGACAACTTCTTATAACAAAGAAATCAACAACTTAACACAGAAAAACCACCACACTAATACTGAGAAACCAACACTATTGACCCACTAAAACCAATGTCTTAAAACTAACGAACTAACACGGTAAAACAAAGAAACCAACACCCTAATGCATACAAACCAAAATATTATAATAGGAAAACCCTTAAAATTAAGACGAACCTGCTATTTACAAAACAAAAACAAAGAATGATGGAGGAGCTGACAAAGGAGCCCCTTCATTCACGGTGGAGGAGCTAATGAAGGGCTAGAAAGGGAAGCGTTCATGGTGGGAAATTGTGACTGTGACAGTGAGAGAGAGAGAGTTGATGAAGTGAGGATGCAAGTAAAGTAGAAGAGAGATAAGAATGTTTTTTTTTTAATTTACTCATGGGCTCCACACTGTACATTTACAATACAATTATTTTGTTTTATTCCTCATCTCTAATACATTGTCTACAATACATTGTCTATCTATTTTATTCAAAAGAGTTGTTCACATAGCATTTCTGAAATATCTATGCATGGAGTTATGTAAGTGGGTCATGATGGAATGAGGTTATGCAATGAAGTGTCAACGTGAGAAGTGTGACAGTGATAAATTAAAAAAGTACAACAATCATAGCAGGGGACTTTGTGTGAAGACCGAAACAATTGTGTGAAGATTACAAGAGGAAGCTTATCACTGGTTTGAAGTGCCAAGATTTGACTGTTGTGTGCCATGAAGCAACAATTGACTGTTGCTAACTGTTGCCTGCACATGAAGGGAATGGCATCAGCCATTGTGGGATGTCAAGAAGTTGCATGGAGTTGAAATTAGATCTATTTCAAGGTCTAAATCTTTATTTTGTACTGTAATTAGATCGTTGAACTATGTTTTGTGGTTTAGTTGGTTGTCCTAGAGCTAAGCAGGTTGTTGTTTCCTCTTAATTTGGAGGGTTATGTACTCTTTTGTCCTTTAAAAATCAATGACATTTTTTGCTGTTTTTTTTTATAAATATTTAGTGAGGTTTTTTCTACCATGTTGTGCTAATTTGCTAGGTGATTTGGTGTTCTCTATAATAGTAAACCTTGCACTCTATTTAGAGGTCAGAGCAATAAAATTGTCCCTACTTATCAAAAAAAAAAAGTTATGACAATTTTACTCCCATCTACAAATACTCGTGGGTAATATGTGTGACGAAGGCAGAGGCAGAGGCGGGGTGACTTCTCCTATATCTACGGGTACTCGATATATACAATGTCTAAATTAATTTTGATTATTTAATTCAATTTTTTTTATAACCTTAACTAAAATTATAAAAAAAATTAATAAAAATAAATTAATTTTAATTGAGATGTGGTCATAAGGTTTGAATGTTAGATTTATAAATTTAAATCAACCTATACCTAACCTAACAAAAACTTAGTTTTTGATGTTTATTCGACGTTGTTGACTAACAATGTACTCTATTAATGTCAATATCATTTTGTTGAAATTTATACATTGGTATTATAGCTAGTATATTTATTTCTTTTGGTGTTTATATGTTACATCTCAAGTCTATAGATCTTTATTCAAAAAAGAAATTTTTTGTCATAAATAAACATTTTCATAATCTTTTTTTAAAATTTCATAAAGTAATGAATACCTATGGATATATGTATCAATATATCTCTAGGAGAAACTATAAACAGGTATCCATATGGATATGAGGACGGATTTTAATTCACAGGACGACTGCCCTACCCTGCCCCATTGTCATTCCTAATTAAGTCGGCAAAAGAATACGCCAAACTCATTGCTAATAATTGCAAAAATCACTAAAACAATTGTAACAATATATGATATAAAATCATTAAAATTGTCTTCTCCCATCCGCTTAAGCTTTTGGTAGAAATGGTAACTTGAGATAATATCAGAATCATTATAACCAAAAGATCAAGGGTTGTATACTTCACGACTCCCATTGAAAAAAATAAAGTATCTACGCTGCAAGCCAAACAAGCTTCTGCGTAAAGGGCGTGTAAAGAGATATAATATAAAACCATTAAGATTATCTTACAAAGCCAAGAGAACTCTAGCGTGAAGGGACGTGTAAAGATATAATATAAAACCATTAAAATTCTCTTCATAGTTCTTGAGAATAATAGGTAAATTACACTAACTTCTCCTTAAGTTTAGTGCAATTACATAGACAGTTTGCTCTGTTTTGGTAAATTATGCTCACCTCCCTTGAGCTAAGCTTGAAACTATAAGGGGCATAATTATTAAAAAAAAAACACATTAATAACAAATTTCATCTAACTTTTGCATTATTAGTATTATTAACGGAAGTTAGTGTTCATATGGGGAGTATAGTTTAACAAAATGTGGTCCTCTCTTGTGCATAAGAAAAGTGTAGATAATAGTTTTGGAGTCTTTTAAACTTAAAAAAGAAGGGCATAAAAAATATATTAATAACAAATGACGTCCAATTATATTAGTATATTACTATTAGTGAAATTTAGTGTTCATATCAGAGAGTGTAATTTGTAAAATTAGAGGGAGTATTAATATAATTTTATTAAACCTAAAAAAAAATCAATGTAATTTACTCTAAAATATTGATGTTAATCCTAATATAATAGATGCCTAAAAAGTCAAAATGTGAGAACATACGGACAAAAACAGTTCTTCATCAAAGAGAATTAAAACATTCAGTTACATATTCACTACAAATATTTGTGATTTAGCAAAGATAGTAGGATGAACCTCAAAGTGACGAGCAGCTTTGACCTCATCAAAAGATGAGTTTAAATATACTTATCAAAAAAATGAAAATAAAAAAGAGAGAGAGATGAGTTTAAATATCAGTAATTTTTATTGAAAAACTGCATAACCCTTTAATTGGTCATAGGTACAGTTTAGATGAACTGAACTTGTGAGAATATCTCATGGATAAATAAACATATATGTGGCTTCTTAATTATTAGAACAGCACTAAGCTAATGCCATGATGGACAGAGGTTGACAAAGAGTATCAGCTAACAATTTTGAGTATCAGCTCTATCTTTCTCACTTCAAACTAAACAATATGACAAGAATTTAAGCAAGCCACTATCATATGCAGTGGAGATAACAAAGTACAGCTCCATACTTGTACTTTCCACCATTGTAGAATTTGATCCGGGGATGCTAGAAAGTTGAAGATGATATAATGATGCAGTAAAATTAGGGCCAAGTGGGCCATGACTAGCCTGCAAGCCTGCCACGACAGGGAGTACATAACTATGTTCTATGAAGGCTAGGGCAATTTGCGATGTAAGATCAGAAAAGATAAAACATTAACCGATTAAGATATAAGAGAAGTGATTGTAACAAACAAGGACCAAGAAGGCAAATTATTCAATAACAGAGGGAAAGAGAGTCTCCAAAGTGCAAAAGTGAAAGATCAAGAACTTCATGATAGACAAAGAAGAAAAATCTTGTTTTGTTTCCTTGTATGTCATGTCATGAACTTCATGAGCATGAACTTCTAAGAGGCTTATGGTGATTAAGATTTTTCTCCTCATTTGTCTTTGTCATATAAAGTTCATGCTCTTTCTCATTTTCACTTTGGAGACTTTCTTTGTTTTTGTTATTGAATGATTAACATTCTTGATCCTTATTTGCTACAATCTACTCTCTTATATCTTCATTGGCTAATCTTTTATCTTTTCTCTTGCATTGAAAAATGCTCAAGACTTGATAGATCAGCTTTCATAATTGGCTTCATTACAATTTGCTCCCTTGCAAAGTGTTCTGGACATTGAAAATTGATCATTATCAGCAATCATAATTAACTACGACACATATTATTGGTTATTAATTGACCTTGCAATGAGAAATTCTTCGATATTTGTAGAACAAGAAAAAGAGTTGTGCTATATTCAATTACAGTTTAATACATAATCTATCATATTAAAAAAATGTAATGAATGTGAGAAACGATAATAATATAAAAAGTAAAAGTGTTGAATTCTGAATTGAAGAGAGTGTATTTTGTTTTCCTTTGAGATCACCTAAAATTTTCTCTCTTAAGGCTCAGCATAAAAGGCAAGTGAATCTCCTTAAGCACGAAGGTTAATCACATTCTTCTTAATATATTAAGGAATATAAAAGAGTGAGGTGTGGGCCAAGGCAAAGATTAACTCATTTTAAAAGGAAAAAAAGAAATGAATTTCTTTACTGGGGTCAGCCAATGGACCATCTGGGCCCAGCCCAACTTTACTGCGGGCTAGCCCTGGCCAACTTGGCCCTATGGGCTTTTGTGATCTGCAGGCTAATACCATGCTTTTCATACTACAAATCTTACACTCAGAAAGCGAAAAAGGGGTAATCAGGTCCTTTCCACCGGCACCTAGCGTGTAGTACATCCCTTGAGTGACAGAAGCCATGTCATCAAACCGACAAACCCTGATACAGCTTCTGTTGGAGCAGCCACGAATCTCACCGAAAGCAAAAGCTGACAGCCATAAAAATGTGTTACCAACTACTATTCATTAAGTGTCACACAAGCAGCACAAATTGCCAAGCACCAATTTGTTAAAGAGAAGGTCAAAGTTGGAGACAAAGGCGTAAATTAAAGAAGGTGTAAAAGATTAAAGGAGGATTTAAGGTATTATTTTTTTTATTAAGGTTTGATTAGTAAGTTAAACTTGAAAGAAAATAATTAAAATAATATAATATTGATCTGGTGTATCCAACCGTACCCAGTCAGCCATACCCATTCTATTTTTTTAAAAAAAAATTGGGTAAGTACCCAGCTATACCCGAGCAGATATGTACCATACGGATACTTCTACAAAATTTGGAGTACCCATGCAATATACCTTTATCTTCATTTCCCCTAAAACACCCCAAAATCTACACACGTTTAACTAGATGAATTAAAATACAAAGTATCAATTTATGGGTACCAAAAAAAAAAAAACAGAATAACAATAAAGTTGTACACTCCTTCAATCTAATACACCAACAACAGCAACTGGAAAATTCCAACAACATAAAACAAATGAACCAGAACAGATAATTGAATCACAAAAGCTCAAATTAAAAAAAAAAGTATCTATAAACAAAAAATTGATGAGCAAAAGTGAAAAACCTTGGAATGACTTTGTGGGGGGTCTTCTGGAAGCAGGGGACAAAGAAAGATGAAGCCTTTGGGAAGAAGTTGTAGGGAAGGTAGGGTGGGTACGAAAGAGGAGACACCCTTTATGGCTATGTCATTTGGTTGTGTGAAGAAGAGAAGATGAGATAGCCATCAATGACATGCTTCAGTTAGCCGAGAAATTCTTTTGTCACCTCACGAAGGAAATTAATCTATTGATTTTCTTGATAAAAGAGAATGTAATAGATTAATTTACTCCACAAAGGACATATTCCTCGAGATAGCCACACTTTGGGATTTTGGTTTAGCACAAAGGATTTTGTTTCTTCTCTCTTTCACTTACACTTATGAGATTTTCTTCTTCTTTTTTTTCCTAGTGAAGGTTGCATATCTAGAGTGTGAGGGTTAGAACCTTTATAGTCCATTTCACCTTACAGCAGAAGAGGCAATTCACGAGAGTTAGCCAATAAGATTGTTGCTCAAACACCATTTTCCTTATTTAAAGATGAGCTAGCCAATAAGATGTTGCACAAACACCATTTTCTTTATTAGTCATTATTTAAAGGATTGATGAATCGTGGATTCGATCCCTGTTTGTCCACCTATTTGAAGCTCATGGATTAATAATCCATTTCACCACAAAAGATGAGTCAATTTACAAGAGTTTAACCAATAAGATTGTTGCTCAAACGTCATTTTCTATTTTAAAAGATGAGTTAGCCAATAAGACGTTACTCAAGCATCATTTTCCTTATTAATCTTTGGTTAAAGGATTGATGAGTCTCGGGTTCGATCCTCATTCATCCATCTAGTTAAAACTGGTGGACCAATAATCAATTTCACCCACCAAGAGGTGTGTTAATTTACACGAGTTAGACGATAAAATTAATTCTCAAACATCATCTCCCTTATCAGTCATTGTGTTGGTCAATAAGAAGTTGCTCAAATGTCATATTAATAGCTATTGTGTTTAAAGAATTAACAGGTTTCAGGTTTGATCCATGTCTGTCCATCTATTTTCTCTCCGTCATTGGACTCAATAGGGCTAATGAATTATTTTACAAGATTTAGTCAATAAAAGTTGCTCAAACGACATCTTCCTTATTGGTCATTGTGTTAGCCGATAAGATGTTGGTACCGGAGTTATAAAAACAATATAACGCAACTAAAATAGAGAAAATAGGAATTGACACACAATATTTTACGTGAAACCCCCTTTCCCCAAATGTGGTAAAAACTATAGGCAAGATCAAGAAGTTTTTCATTATGTGAAAGATAAGAAATTATAATCTCTATAAGTACAAGGAAAAAACAATAACACACTCTTGTTTTAGGAGAATACTCACAAAAGACCCTGTATTTTTCCCTCTTGGTGGGAAGGCTCCCTTTCTTAGCTTGGATGACCTTTCTTATGGAGTTTGCATCTCTATTTATAGGAGTTCTAAGCCTTGGTGAATTTAGGGCATCACCCAATATTCACACACCTTTAATTGCTTTCAACTTCCTCAGGTGAACTTGTTAAAAATGAGAGAAAATTTTTCTTCCCATGCTTGACTCATTCAATGCAATTTTCTTCCAATGCTTGGCTATCGAATGATATTATTTCATCAAAATTGGCTTTACTAATGCCACATAATTTCCTAATATCCCACTTAAAGTCACGTCTCTTATGTCTTTAAAACCTTTCTCATCTTGTTAGTTTCGTGCCGCTTAGGTTTCTTATAGGCCATTGGAGGATTTGCACCATTTGAACTTGTCAGTGTTAATTGACATGGTCATGATATTTGCCCATTTATCTTTCGTGTGAATCTTTTGTATATCCATACTCCCTTCATCTACTACTACTCAAACAAAGTGATATTGAACACCTATGTGCAATGTGCAAGGCACTCTAACTATCACAAATACATAGTGATATTTTATTGCTTGTGCCCGATTTCCTCCATTAACCTTTGTATCCAAATTGACTCCTTGTAAGCTTGTGTAGCTGCCATATATTTAGCTTTTGTAATAGACAAATCTACAACAGACTGTAACTTGGATAACTAGCTCACAGTTCTGCCCGCAAGTGTGAACACATAGCTAATAGTAGATTTTCTTCTATCAAGATCACCTGCAAAATCTAAATCAACATATCCATTGACAACAAATTCTAATCCTCCAAAATATAATGCAAAACATGAGGTTCCTTTAATGTATCTAAGGATCCTCTTACAACATTCCAATGCTTTTTTCTCGAATCTACCATAACCAACTAACCACTACAATTGCCCGAGCAATACCTGGCCTTGTACAGATCATCGCATACATAAGGATAATTTATAATTCACAGGAAGTGAGGTAGAAATTGGCTTACAATCTTGCATTTTGAAGCGCCGCAAGATTTTCCTCAAGTAGTTCTTCTAAGAAAGCCAAATCTTCCTATTTTTTTTGGTCTCGGTGAATTTGCATCCTTAAAATCTTGTTTGCGGGTCTCAGTTCCTTCATATCGAATTCCCTAGCCAATTGTGACTTCAACTCTTGGATTTGATCTTTATTGGGGCTTGCCACCAACATGTCATCCGCATACAACAGCAAAATGATGAAATCATTATCACCAAACCTCTTGTAATACGTACAATGATTTGAACTCAGTCTATTGTATTCAAGGAAAATAATGAAGGAAGCAAATCTCTTGTACTAACACCTTGACACTTGCTTTAAACCATATAGAGATTTAGTTAACCTACAAACCAAATTTTCTTTTCCTTGTTCTTCAAACCCTTCTAGTTGGACCATATATGGATGTAAATCAAATGCAACACACATAACTAACACTACTCTGATAGTGGTATGTCTAACCACGTGAGAAGAAATCTCATTGAAATCAATACCCTCTTTCTGAGCATATCCTTTGACCACCAATCTTGCATGATACAGTTCTACTTGATCGTTTCCATCTCGTTTGTTCTTGTAGACCCATTGTTTCCAATGGGCTTTTGACCTTTCGGAAGTGCCACAAGATCTCATGTTTGGTTCCTATGTAAGACTTCCATTTCTTCCTACATCGCTGTCATTTACAGAGAAGCGTCTTGATTACTTAGAGCCTTCCGAAAGGTTAATGGCTTTCTCTCTTCTGTTAGAAGACAATATGCATCATGACTTGGTACAACATAGTCTGAATGCCATCATGGTAGTCTTGTATAGCGGGTTGATTGTCGAACATTTGTGTCATTGGTCTCATCCAATACTTGTTTACCATGCTCTGGTTCAGCTTCAGAAGAATCATCTTCTCCAAATTTTCCATCTATCTAAACAGTAGATATCTCCTTCACAATGTTGGCATTTATTTCTTCATTTTGCAGTTCATTTTCTACAAATACAACATCCTTGCTGACAATAACCTTGCAAGTAATGGGATCCCACAGGCGATAAGATGTTGAGAACCAAAGTTATAAAAAGAGTATAACGCAACTAAAATAGAGTTGAGAAAATTGGAACTAACACAGAACACTATTCACCTCAACTACAGAAAAGCGACAGAATGGCTCATGAGTCATGAGTGAAATGGAGTGACATCCAAATGCCAAAACAATTTGGTGGTTAAAAGTATGTAATGGATCTGTGGGAACCTACATTGGAGTAGAGGGTTTTTTTTTTGTTTTTTTTTTTATACCAGGTACAATATCGGAATATAAAGGTGTTCATTAACGACAAGTCAAGATACAATGACATGAAGATTTCACCTTTCACAAACTTAGTTAAATCAAAACAATGCGAAAAGAAGAAAAAATAAATCATGAAGGCTCCACACCAATGCCAAAAGAAAAAAAATCAACAGAAATACAGGGTTATCTTAATATATGGCTGCTCTATTTAACAGGAAACTACTGATTATGTGTGGCAACAAATGCAGTCATGTTAAATAAACAAAAATCTTCTTCCCCTCATGCCTTATCCACTACACCACTTCATGGTGCCTTGGGAAGAACCTCATCTGAATTGCTATGTATGAGAAGTATGGTATGAGGATTGAGATCACCACAAATAAAAGAATGTCACAATCCAATACATAGGGGAAGGAGCTAAGGTTTCAATGAAGGCATTTCAGGCATTTGTGGAGAAACTCGGAACCATATATTAGGAGGAAGATGTACCAGAAAAGAATGGAAACCCAGTCATTGTGTGCAGGTTGTCTAGAGAATGAGGCATACACCTCATACAAGAACAAGGTGA
>QANU01004397.1:0-15941 GCA_003254905.1 Nissolia schottii
GGACCTTTGGAAACTTGCTTCATTTGTCTTCATCAAAACATTCTTCATGAGCATTCACACTATGAAAGAGGGCAGACTACACAAGCTCAGCTAAGGGTAGGGGCAAAGTTTTGTGAGTACTTGTTAGACGCGATTGAGGCTAGTAGCCGTTAGAGGGGAAACATGCATGTCAAACTGATAAGTCAGGATGACATGACTTACAAGGTGTTGGTGTGTGACTGGACTGTGGTATTTAGTCAAAGGTCCTTCAGGGTCGACTTAAGTAATAGAATTGTGATTGTGGAGCATTCCAGGAATTGCACTTCCCTTGTTGCCATGCAATAGCAACATGCCATCAGATACGACTTGATTGGGCTAGCTATGTTCATCCTGTTTATAGTATGGAGCATGTTGCTCATGTGTATATGGGACAGTTCAGACCCCTGCCTGATGAGCATTTGTGGCCTCAGCCAAGTGGACGTATCATCTTGCCAAATCTGACAATGAGATGTACCGATGACGGTCAGCTTGTCTCTACCTGTGTTCCAAACGAAATGGACAAAGTTGAATTGAATAGGCTAAGACGTCGTGGCATCAACCTGGTCACACGAGATGTGAGTGTCTGCATATAAATGCTAGTGGCTAATGATAAAGTGTTATGGTTGCTATGGATGACTTGTTATATATCATTCCATGTTATTAAAGTGTTTATGAAATATTTTTACTAATGACTTATTACTTGTTATGTTGTTTTTTTGTTAAGTTGTTGTTAATAAGTTTATTCTTTATTCATGTCTAAACAAATTAGCCATAAATAAATAACAAATTCAATAAGGTAACATACATAAAATTACATTAAAAAAATTCAAGGTAATATAAGGTTATATAAAATTACATTAAAATTACAAAATAATATAGACAACCAAAACCTAAACCCTAAACTATCTATCTGTTGCATCGTTGTGTCGACCTCTAGGGACATTGTATTTTCTTTCCTTGGGGCACATCGACGTGCAAATCGATGATTGGAGCGACATAGATGTTCCTGTGGAGTTGAATTGTGTTTAAATCAATGTAATTATGTTTACAAAGGAGTCAACTCTTATCTAAAAAAATAAAATTAAAAGTTGATTTAAATTAATTTTTAATTAAAAAAAAGTTAAACTAGAGTGAATTTAAATCGATTTTCTATATAAAAAAATCAGTTTATTTTAGTATTTTTGATAGTTTATTTTAGAAATTTTGACGTAAATAGAGACACGAAATCGCGCACTGTTGCCATTGGAAGACTCGCTGGGCTTCTCGCTCGCTCGCTCGCTCCATCAGGTACGTATTATGCTATTTCACTCTTCCTCCCTTCCTTCTCTTTTGTTTAGGGTTTTGGGTCCACGATTTGGGGGATCTTGGTCCCATCTTTCCCTGTTTTTAATTACTTTGTCAATTGTCCTCCTAATTTTGATAATCATGGTAAGAAGATGCCCAAAATTTGATGATTTTGTTATGTTAATTCATAATTTTGATTTTTACTGCATGTTCTTTGTCTGGTATATGTCTCATTGAAGCTGATATTTGGATTAGACTCAAGGTTTCATATTCGCCTCTTCATCTCTTGCTTTATATTGTTTTTTCTTGTTTAAGAGTGTGTGAATTTGACTTGGGTGTTCCGAACATTTGTAGTGAAGGAGAATGAGCTACCTGTTAACAAAATTTTCGAAGAAGCAGGAGGTTGATTCCATCATCAAAGACACCATCGACAAGGTCCTCGTCCTCCGATTTGGTCGTTCTTCTGATCCTGTCTGTCTCCAGCTCGACCAAATTGTATGCTTCTCCTTCTCGTGCATTTCAACTTCTCGTATTCTTTTTTTGAACGCATAGGTTTCGTTATTTTTTAGAAATTTTATGCTATCAATTTCATTATGTTGTAGAAATTTTATGCTATCCCTAAGAGAAGTACGGACACTTCGTGATACTGCTGTGTCTGTCTGTACAATACACCATAGACACCAACATTGGTACACGCGTCTCACGTGTCCATATAAAAAGGTCATGATTGGCCGTGCCAGCTGTGTTTAGGCTATATGTAGAAGTTTTCGGGCCATGTCCGAGTAGGAAATAATTTACAATAACATAGACCCTTAGAAAATTAGTAAGTATTGGCATAAGAAACTATCTAAAATCCTCCATTGAAAATTAGTAGTTTGACATTGAAGACATTTAAAATTAGTAGTTTGACATCAACGAAAATAATTTGTGTTTGTGTGTTATGGCATGTTTTTGATGCAGCTTTCTAAAGCTGCGGTGGATGTGTCCAAGTTTGCCACTGTGGCACTCGTTGATGTGGACTCCGAGGATGTTCAAGTTTATGTCAAGTATTTTGACATTTCTTTGATTCCGTCAACGGTGTTTTTCTTCAATGCCCATCACATGAAAATGGATTCAGGGTATGCTGCTTTTTTGCTGACTTCTTATTTTTGGTTTGATACGTTCATTTGCATGTTTCTCCAATTGGTTGTTATTCCACATCTCATTATGTTTGTGCAAGTGGTTGATGCTGTGTTAGATGATTTATTTATCACAATGAATCCAATTGGAAAGAGTATTTTAAATTTTTAACTTATGTTCTTTCACTTCAAATCTGTGAGTTTTGTTCCTACAAAACATAAATTGTAAATGTTGTGAACTATGCCTGATTGGTTGATAAGTGTCCAATTAGATGGTAAGTATGCTTACTATTTGTTTGTTCTGCAAGACTAGTATGCTCTTTTAATTGTCATCTTGCTGTGATAAAAAAGTTGAGAATAAGATCTTGGCTGTAAGAAGGTTTGAAAATTGAGAATTATCTCTTCTGTCCAAGTTATGAGGCTCTGATTTTATGTCTTCATAAACTTTGAACCCTGTTGGTGGACAGGGGGTGTTGGTTTAGCAAGTCCTTTGGTTGTTCACTTTTCGTACTCCAAAAATACAGTCTTATGAATTAAGGTCTAAATGAAATTCATCTATCTCATATACACCTGCATCTATGAAAATTGTCATTATCTTTGGAGTACAATTAAATTCAAATCTTTAGATCTTTTTTTTGAGTGTCAAGACAAACTACTGCCTTTTGTATTCTGAACCTTCTTGTTCTGTTAAAATTGATTTAGAACTCTAGAACTAGAAGTAGTATAGTGTTGCGTTTTCATCATTTCAGTACTGTTAAAGAGAGAACTTTACTAAAATATTTAGACTAATTACTGTGTTAAAATCTTGAGAGCGTGTTTTTACATTCTGGTCTTTTATATGCAGGACTGCAGATCATACTAAATGGATTGGCGCTTTTCACAGAAAGCAAGATTTCATAGATGTCGTAGAGGTATATATCCTTGTTTACTGGACTAAGTAGCAAAGTGGTTTCTCCCTGAAAATGAGCTTTTAGCCATTATGGGTCGAAGTGACTTTCAGTATTTGATGGTTTTCTCTATTTTTATTGTCATTTCTCCCTGATAATTAGATAGGAGATAGATAATTGTATGCCGGCAATACATTTATGCGATGCTAGATTAGCTTCTACTTAGCCCTGTTTTGGTGTTTGTACTTGTAGTTTAACTGCAACAAGATCCCTGGGAGGATTGTTTGTTTTAAATGCTGTTATACATCAGTTCTCCATTTGGAATCCTTGTATAGGGTTCCTTGCAAGAGAGTAATGTGAGCCATCCTTGTGCTTCATTTCTAATGAAAATGAGTACAATCAAAATGTGAAGGAAAAAATATCTTAAGTGTTCAACCCAATTAAAACACTAGACTATGAAGGGAGAAAGTGAGTGGTACTCTGTCAGTTTACTTAAATATGTATGATTTTAGAAACACCCGCCCCCCACCTTTTTCCTCAAGTGTTATATTCCTAAACCCCGTCGTTGATAAATCGAGTAAATTGTTTTTTGTAACACTACAATTTCAGCATTCTAATAGTATTCTTTTGTTTCTGTTCTACTTATGAGTAATGACATTTGAAATATTCTTATAGAATTTTGTGAAGTTTATGGAGAAAATCTAAACTTGTGCGCTCCCAGCTATTTAATTAATATCAGTATTTATGAAATGTGGGCTTATCTTTGCTGCAGGCAATATTTAGGGGAGCAATGAAGGGGAAGCTTATTGTGAATTGTCCTCTCCCACCTGAACGAATACCAAAATACCAGTTACTCTACAAGGATGTCTAACAGGAAAACTCAATGTATATAGGATTGTTCTTCACATTTCTGTTGGTTGATGAAGCACATTCAGGTATCCCTTGATTGACTTGAACTCGAGTTGGCCGGTGGTATTTGCTTCTTCTATCCCCGGTTTAGTTTCTGTATGCCGTGATTGTAAATAACCAACTCCTTTTATCTAATGGTATATTCAGAGTTAATCCAGATTTTAGTACTCTCTTTCACTTATTTAAGTTTGTGAAATACTTACCAATTGGCTCGAGTAAATCATTGCTGCTTGCTTGTCTGGCATAATAATGCTAAGATACATAGGCTCGTGGAACGCCACAATTATTGTTTACTTTATAAAAAATGAGATACCGGTTACATTACGTATTTTGCTTACATTACGTATTGCAAAAAGTCTCTCATCACTAGTGACACTGGTGCAATGAATGGTTCAACTTCATTGCACATAATAAACAACCCCTTGTTCACCGAGAATTCAAATGCCTTGAACCAGAGTGATGATGGGTTGGTAAAATTTTCAAGAATTCAACGACAACTTTGACAGTATTGGACGCTGCAAGAGAGCCAAATATATGAATGTGATTGTCTCCTCCTTGTGCCCCTGCCAAATCTGATAGGCCTCTGATGACTAGCACTGGAAAAGCATTGGACAAGCTTGTCTGCAAACAATTTAACACTCAATCAAAGGGTGCAATATTTGCTTAGTGCTAGTGTCATTAAGGCTTTGCAATTCTTGCGTAATGTGTTACCGACTATACAATGAATGACATTTTAATAACAAGCACTGAAATGTCATTCTTTGTGTAGTTAAAAGGAGTACATTTAACTTGACGCTCAAAAATCATACAAGAATTCCTCCGGCTAGCATCTAGTTACTAATTACTACTTTGGCAATCCTTTTTAAAAAAGTAAGAAAAAGATAACTAAGAAAATTTACCATTACTATCGCTGAACTCTCCATGTCTAGAGAAGAAACTTGAAATGTATGGAACAGAAAGTCCGTATAAGCTGCATTGTCAATGAAAGAGTTGGATGTTGCCCCCCGAAGACCAATCACTAGCTTGGGCTGATCTTCAAGGCAGAAGCTGGAGTTGACACAACGCTCTAGTCTTATGCCCTAAAGTATAGGGAAAATGAATAGCTGATATGTTAGCAATGACCAAAACAGAAAAGTGGCAATTATTAATGATTAAAACAAGCAAATCTTTAAGATATGAGAGTGCCTAACCTCCAAATTGCCAGCATGGTTCAGCCACTGACGAGTAGTATTCACCCACACCACACGCTGAGGCGTGTTTGGCTGACCAGATTCTGAGTAGAATTGTTCAGAGCTGTAGCCAACATGGCCTAACAAATTGTCCCCATCTCCTTTTGGCGCATTGAAGTTCCCAATATGCAATTGACCAAAGTCACTAGGATCAATTGTCCCATTCGGATTCTTCGGTAAAAAGGTAAAAACAAAACAAAAAAAGGTAAAGGAGAGGTAAGTAAAATAAGTTGCAACTATATTTTTCAAACTAATTAGAATTATGATAGGCACCAACAAAGGTTAGTCGAGTGGTAGGCAATCTTGTCCCTTTCTAAAGGTTCACGGATTTGGGATTCGAGATTCAGAAAAGAAAAAAAAGTTGTGTTGGGATTGAGAGGCAACCACACTATCTCAAGTTAGATTAGTCGATTTCACTAATGGTAAATTCTGGATATTAGTACAAGAAACAACCAAAAAAAAAAATTAAGAGTGGGCAGAAAAGGAATATAGTAAGAATATTCTTAGTTTATACCAGCCAATCCCATAGCCCAGTGTCTGCAAATTGCTTTGGGATGGTGACATCTCCAATGGACAAAGAACCATTAGCATTTCCAGCAATGCCAAAATGAACAATTCCAGTTATGTCAAACATGTCAAGCATCTGTTGTGTGGATGCTGCAGCATTCACCTAATTCACCCAGAAAAAGAAAAGAAAAGAAATAATTAAAAATTCGAGTTTTTATTTTATTTTATAATTTTAATATTATTTACAATTTTACCAGTCCAATTCCGCATCTGACATAGATAACCTTCTTGTTATTAACTTTTCCTACCCTGAATCGTCGTCCTGCAAACAATAACCATTCTCTTCTTCTCAAAGTTACATTACCAAAACTTAAAAAAAAAGTGCTAGGAACTATAACTAACCTGCAAGATCTACAAAAGGGTGTCTGGGATGAGATTGAAAGGCTCCGTTAGCAAAGAAGGCATTCTCCTCTGGCGCATAGACTGTGATGAGACCAATGTAGGGACCATGGAGATTTATTTGTTCCACTATTTGCAACGACTTCCTCTTCTTATGCGACGAAACTGCCGCAAATGCAGGGGAAGAACTTGTTGCAGAAACGATGAAAATGGCCTGCAACAAGAATAGTCTTATGAATCTTGGAGCCATGGTGGCGTTGATTCACCTTACTGGCTCCAAGATCCTGTGTGTTCCTCTCTAAATAGAACTAGTTAGTTATATCATCAGAAGTCAACTCTGCCTCGACTCTCGTTGTGAAAAAATTGTGTTGTTTTTGCTGTGATTAGTTTATTCGTTTAAGATTTCTTAGTGTTTTTTCACGGGATTCGTAGGTTCCCATTTTTCTTTTTAATATTGGTAGATGGTTCATTCCATGTGTTTGCATAGAGACTGCATATATAATTGGAATCTGATTCGCGGTGGAGCTGGAATGGAATCTTCGTCGTCGTCGCTGTGGAGCCCTCTTGCGATATTAAACCTTCTAGTAAGCCAAAGCCTTTATTTTACGAGTGGAGTAAAGATCAGAGCTATAGGGTTAGTCCATTATTTAGGGTTTTCTTTTTCTTTCCTTTTTACAGCACTATTCGCCAGCAACAATTGCAGAGATATATATTATTGAGTTTAATTTAAGGTAAAATATATTTGTTTTCCTTAATTATACCTAATTCTTTCATGGTTGATTTTGGTCCTTTGCGTTTTAAATCATAAATCGTTATCATTTTGATCTTTTTATCATCAATTTAATTCCTTACTCTTTTTTTTTTTTCTAAACTATCACTTCGTTTTGTTTATTCTTGAAATCCTCTTAATCTGAATTAGTTCCAAGGGTCTTTCATAAAAGTTGTATCTTTGCTTTAAAATGACACCTAATTTAGTTAAATTGAACTTAGAAAAGAAATTATGGATCTATCTTTGCATTATGTCTAATTTGATAATCAAGGGACATAGGAATTGAAATGGCACACGGCTTATTTAGGAGTTGAAATTATGTATCTTTTGTCGATCTTATTGGTATGTACTTGTTTTCCCCTCTCCTTTTATTGATTGTTTTGACACACACACATGTGTATGACTATAATGTCACAAAATCTTAGAGTCAAAATTTGTATTTGACTTTATAATCCTTGACGAGGAAATTTCAATTGGGACAACTATAAAACCCCCCAAATAGTTAACAAGCATAGTAAGATATACTCGAAAATGATTTACAAAGTCTCTCCAATAAAATGAAGCCTTGTTGAACAATACATCCAAGTTCCTAATAGTTCATAAAAAGAAAGCTCAATTGAGTAGGTGTTTGGTACTTTCAGGAAAGCAAGAAAGAAAAAAGAAAAAGAAAAAAGAAAAAACGAGCTCATTTGGAAAAGTACTTGAAATTTGGAGGAGGAGGCATGCTCAACGAACGATCAGATACAAAACTCCACACGAAAATCACCTACATGGTTGAACAATGAAAATAGTGAGTTCCCATGGTAAGGGAATGAAATGAAGAATATAATGGAGCATCTAAAAGTAATCAGTGGTGTTACGTGTACACCAAAAATTTTACCAACGTACAGCCACCAAAGTATTTTATACATTTCAGGCCCATTAATTTATTTTCTCCAAATCACTAACTCCTTACATTCTGAACAAACTTCCAAAATCTCATTTCCTCTCCCAAAATCTCGAATCATTTCCTAAATTACTAACCCCTCATATTCACTCTTCCTCTCCCTAACCTTCCCAATCCCCGAAACCAATGAAATTTCTTTCTTCCTCTCCCAACATTCCACACGCCGCCCTTAACCCAACCCAGCCACCGTCGGAGTAGCTACTCCGTCCGCTGTTTAACGCTGCAACTCCGTCGCCGTTCAACACCGCACGTCCATCCTCCAAGATCGTCGCAGACCACCATCACATTGTCCTCGACTCGCCCTAGATGAGGGCTCTCTGACCTTAGGCACGAATCTCACGCCACTCTTCGCACTCGCTTATGTCGTCCTCTCTTGTAGAACACTCTTCAACAGTAGTCACGAAGAACGATTTTACTATAAAGTGTGGATGAGTTTACTCATAAATCGTGTTTTAGTTTGTTCAAAACCCTTATTTCAGTTTGTTCATGATGGATATACACATGGTTATCAAACTCGGGAGTTTAAGTAAACTCGTGGAGCCTCCGTAAACTCACGCGGATCGTAAACTCGTATGAGTTTACCTATTATTAAAAAAATATTTTAAAAAATTATTATGCTGCAAAAATATATTTAATAAAACTTGAAATTCATAAATACATTTACCTCCATAACATAGTACAAATAAAGATGAAATATATGAGTTCTAAGTTCAATTCATACATAATACATAATACATATGTTTGAACTAGAACATATTCTCCTCTACATAAACTTAATGACAAACAAAATCTATCAACACAAGAGAGAGGCGGTGTGTTGAGCAACCAACATACCAAATGTATATAAAGAACAATGTCACTCATTCTTGACAGAAATAGTCTGCTTCGAGCCGACAGCAAAGAATTCAGTGATGACTTCGAGGGGCATGCCCTTTGTTTCTGGAACCTTTAAGAACACAAATATCCAGGAGATGACACACACAACACCATAAACACTGAAGATACCAGCGAGTTCCATAGTAATGACTACTGAACAATATCACAGGAAGCGAGTATGTGACAATGATGTCTCCAAACCAGAACACTAATGCACAAATAACGATGCAGAGGCCACGCACCCTGGTGGGAAAGATTCCTGAGCAAAGGATGAAATACATACGAATTACGATGGATTAGAGACCGAGCACAAGCAACGACGGAGTACGATGGAGGAGCACAACGGAGCACGATGGCACGACGGAGCACAATTGCAGGCGCAGCTGTAAATGATAACTCTAAAACACTCAAATGACTTAAACCTAAAAGCTCATAGACATGCAAAACAACATCAACCTTGTTTTGTCCTTAAAAAAAATCACACCTATGATAAACTCGTGAACTCGGTAGTAAGCTCGCGATTTTATGCGAGTTTACACGAGTTTACCCAGAAACGAGTTTACGTGCGAGTCAGCTCGATTTTACTACTTAGGAACATAAACTAGTACGAGTTTACGAGTTAACTGACGATTTTAATAACCATGCATGGATGTACAGGTTTGTTCAAATTGAGTTGAAGGGTTTGTTCATATAAAGTATTAGAGATTGTTCAATCTTAGAAAAATGTGTTTGTTCATATTGAGTTATAATGTTTAATAAGTATGAACAAAGCTGTTCATACAAAACGAACAAACTCATATAACGTGTTATGTGCCTACAAAAAATTGTGTGACATGTCTCATTTGCACAAGGGTTTTGGGCCTTTTCAGGAGATTCCTGAGGTTTTCATCTGCAGGTTGTTTGTCTATTGCAAAAACCTAGGAGCGAGTGGTGGCATATAATGGGCTGCAGTTGTTGTCAAGTCTTGATTGTATAGGTGTTGGGTTTGTGATTTTGGTTGGGTTCCTTGTTGTATTGCCTTGTTTATCTAGTTGGAGCCCTTAATTTATATTTATATTGGTTGATGTACCCTATTCTCTCCTTAAGTTTTGTATCACTGAATTTTTTTAAAAGAGATTTTAACGAGACACAACTTGTATTGTTTGTTGCACTTGATGGGTTTGGTTTGTTTTTTTTTTTTTTGCTTGCCCATAATTCATTATGCCCGTTAATACACCCGAAAAGAAAAAGAAAAAAAAAAATGAGACATGTCAATTGCCCAAAAGCAAATTTTTGGAGAAGAGATGATAAGTTTACTGTTCTTTTTTCTTTATTGTGAGTTGGATCGCAAAGTTAAATTGAACCAACGGAATAACTAAAAATTAGCCTTAAATCAGGAAACAAGTGGAGTTGGCGGGGGTGGTGAGGGTTTAGGGTTGGAGGATGGGCGTGGATAGGGGCAATGGTGGGAGGAGGGGTGTTTTTGTGCCTTCATGAAAAGAGAGGTATGGTGTCTCTTTTAGTTAGACTAATCAAATTCAGTCACACCTCCAATAAAATATTATCAGAGTTTTATATTTAACCCCAAATTCTATAATTATATTTTTTAAAAAATGAGATTAGGGTAAAACTAAAAGAGAGACAAGATAAGTGGATCTGATTATAATATTTATAATAATGTTTAAATAGACGGATAAATAAATTTGACTAGATTAAAAAATAGTGGTAACATATCTTTATTTAATTTTTGTGGCACGGTAGCCATCAGCTGTCGGTGGTTCAGAGCATGGGTGGAAGAAAGGAAATGATATATGAAATTATAATTGAACAGTGGTATCATGCCTTTATTATTTTAAGTTGGTGGTTGGAGCATGGGTGGAGGAAAGGAAATGAAGGCATAATAACTCTACACTGTTTTAAGTTTTGAAATGAATCACATTCTCAATAATATAATACTCATAAATGTCATTTTTTTAGTATCTTATAAAATTTGTTTGTTTTACCATTAAAATTTTTGGAAATATTTTTTTTAGAACTACATGAATGAAATATAAATATGTTGGTTGATAATACTTAATCCTATGAATATGTATGATAATAATCAAAATATTCTTAATAGGATAAATTTGTATTTTTTGTACAATATTATCATTCTCATGACATCAGAATAAATCATTCCCAACGTCTAAGTTGGGAATAGAAATGCATGGAAACTTGAGTATATAGTTTTCCTAAAAATGATTTGTTCTTAAGAATAAATTTTTATACCTTAAAACAAATACGAGAATAAAACATTATCAAGTATTCATTTTTGAAAATAAGTAAATATATATTGACAAAAATGTCTCCTAAGTGTCAATTTTTTTTAAATCAAAGATCCTAGAGATTGATCATACATATTATATGTCCTTCAAGACATTTGAATATTAGACTTGTTGGCACAAGACCAAAGGAAAGGTCACCAATGAGTCGGTGACGGGTGCAGGAAAACTTTCCATAGGGGGGTTATATAAGTCTAACAAGTGAGTCAACTTCTTATAATAACTTATTTTTATCTAAATGGGTGGGCAAACTAAATAAAGAGTTCTGCTACACCTACACCAAAAATCATACATCATACATACACCTTGTATTTATATACATAAAGTTTGTATTTTAACTCATGTAATGTTTTTGCACTTAATTAAGTATAGTTGAGAGTATTATTTACAAGTTTGTAATGTTTGTGCACTCGTGTTTGTGCATTATTAATGGTGTATGTATGGGTGTATGAAATTGGGTGTACATGTAACATTTTTGCTAAATAAAATATGGGGGGGGAGGGGGGAATAAAACACATAAACATATATAATATTAGAAATTATTTGAGTGGGGGCATATGCCCCCTCAATCTTAACATATATTTCATTTGGGCAAGCTAGATTAACATAAACATGGTTCATCATTATTATGCATGATCTTTATTTAGCAGAAGGGGGCCATAGTGTATATATTAAGTGAATATTCACGCATAGGTTGCAATATTATCAATGTCCTCGGCGGTGATGCTTGTAGAAGTAGTCTCCAATGACGAAGTGAAAGACCAAGAATGAATGTCATGCGCCTCACGGCCACCACTTGATGTGGTGGCAGAGAAACCAAGCCTCACCTTCTCCGGGAGCACAGCCTTCAGATCAACCTCCTGAGCGACGGTGGCAATCCTACCCTTGCTGTTAGTCACGGCAACACTCAACGTCTTGGACAGAGAATCATAGATTATGCTCACTTTCTCCAACGACCCGCTAACCCTCTTCCATTTCACTGTTTTCAACGATATCAAAGAGTTGACATCTATTCCAATATGGGCGGAGTCCGGATCCCAGTCGTTGACGTAACTGTCAAATTCCACACCAACGAACTGATTGAAAGCGTTGCCGTTATCAACGACTCCGAGGTGCCCACCGCCCGAGTTGTCGGGAATTTGCGTGTCTTGTGGCGCAAGGAAGAAGACAATTCCGTCGGCGGGGCTGTAATTGCCTTCGACATCCTCTACAACGAAAGAGAAGGAAGAGACGAAGCTAGCAACGTTGCCGGTGGCGCTGTCCCAGATGCGCACGGGTGTGGTGTACAAGGCGCGCCCCGTGTTCCACGCGGAGTTTTCACGGCTTGTGAGGGCCAAGACCCCGTTTGCAAGAATCTCGGCGTTGCCTTGGAGGGTTATGCTTGAAATGCTTGGGTTGAATTTGGTGAAGTTGAAGGAAAGTACTTTTGCTGATGAGTTCACCTCGCCTGCTTGCAAGAGAAGGCAAGTCATGAAGACGGCCAAGAGAACACAAGATGCTTTCAACATAGCCATATATGTATTGGTTTCTGAATACTTAAAGGTGGATTTGAATTTGAGGATATTGCATGGCCATTGTTTAATTTGACATTCATATATATACACGGGAATGAATGGCACCATCGATGAGGTTCTAATTTTGCACTTACAAAAATAAATGAAAGGGCAATACGAGAAAACACGTGTTGAGTAAGCAATAAAGTTAAGAAGAGGACACACAGCTACCTAGCTACGTTCCTGGTTCCACTTCCACATTTATCCCCTACTTTGCATTTGGACCTGATCATATTATCCATTCATATATATGTCAACATAATAATTAAGTTGTGGCATTTATTTTGGCTAAAGGTGGTTTGTCTTGTCTATGATCGTGTGTATGTATGTATTGATGAATGTCAGTATGAATTTTATTTTAAAAAGAATAATAAAAAAAAAGGTTATGTATTAGAATGATAAAATTATCAGAATTTCAATGCATTAAATATAGGTTAAAAGTTAAAAGTTTTTATTTTAATTTCCTAACAAAAAAGTCTTTATAATATCTGTCAACTTTTTTCTTCTTTCCCCTAGAAATTCTGCATGATTATTCACTAGCAATGAGATTTTTTTTTAAGGAGGTTTCTCCCGTTACATGTGGGGTAAATATTTTTTTCCATTATTTTTTTATTTTTAATAATTTTTAAATCTGATCTAAGCAAATTTTATCATTCTATAATTTAATATGAAATATTGACATGTCATATAATTTAACGTGATAAACTAATTTTTTTTAATACAAAGATTATAGAGAAGTGTAAACTCAAATAATCCTAAAATCTCTAAATTTTTTACAAGTTAGCTCTTACAGTAATGTTGCTAATAAAAAGTTTGTCAAAATTATATAAAACATAAAATAATAACGAAATTTAATAAAATTAAATTTAAAAATTATCAAAAATTAAAAAAAGAATTAATGAATTTTTTTTTTACCTCGGAGGGTAATGATAAAACCTCCATTTTTGTTAAACCACTTCTATTATTTAGACGTACAATGAATCAACCCCAGTGAGTTCAGCGTAAATAACTGGAGAGTTTAAGTATCAATTAATAGTAAATAAGGTTAAAGAACTTTTCATTTAACATTGAGAATTTACGTTTAAAGGGGCGAAAACATTACAGTAAATAAATAATAAATTTAACCCTAACATTTTTATTTTAACATTAATTTGATTTTTAAAAAAATTACATTAATTTGATCGACCTTTCGAATTTCACTATAATTAATCCTATTTAACCCACATAATGTTGTGACTAAATTGATATCAAATTAAAAATGTAAAGATTAAAATTAATGTCAAAAGTTTTATTTCAGGACAAAATTAATATTAAAGTAAAAATATTAATATCAAACTAATTATTTATTAGAATTAAAAAACTAATTATTTATTCGAAACATTATTACTTACCATTACTTTTACATGATTCTCGAGTTATATACAGAAATTTCCTACTCTTTACACTTCAATTCTCATCATCGATTTGAATGTCTAGAACATTATGTCCAAATAATTTTTATTTGAATCTTCTATGAAATGAATTTTGATTATCACCTAAATTATATTTGACTCTATGAATTTGGTAAGGTTGCTCTATAAATATCAGGTTTGAGTACCAACAAATATTGGTTCGAGTAAAAGGGACTCGGATTCATTAGCTTGAGATAGAGGATTTTTGGAAAAGATAGTCCAAGAATTTCATTATACAAAAATATAACTTAATTTAAGAATTTTTCAAAATTAAAAAAATGAAATGATAGATCATCGTATAATGCGCAGTGCCTACACACCACATATGCATAGTAACTTGCAAGCAATACTTTCATTTCACTGACGGGACATTCAATTAATGATCGATGTGGTTGTGGAAAAATTATTACATATTCACAACATCAATTTATTATATTTCAACACGTACACAATAAAATGGATTCTATAATTTTTATTATGAATTTTATCAAGTCTTTTTAACTCTCACATAATTAAATCCATTCTTATTATATTTTATTTAAATATGATAGGTTAGTCTTATTATCATCTAAAAAAATTTCGTGGTGGTAAAAAAATGCGTTGAGTCCAGTAATACACAAGAAATTTGGCTTAAGGATAATGAGAGAATTATGTTCGCATATCTCTGCTCACGGTTAACATGGCCTTTCATTATTCGACCTTTTAGTATAAAGGGTGAAAATATGAAGAAGACCTATTCGGGTTCATTTAAAAAAATAGGATAAGATTCTCAGTCCATAAATTGGCAAGAATGATATTTATATAATAAAATTTGAATAATAATCATATAACTCTATCACAAATATGAGTCTTGTCATAGAAAAAAAAATATGAACATAATAAAATTTATATTTTTATGAAAACGTTGTATAATTATTATTTAAATTTTGTTGTGCATGTAACATTTTTTTTAAAAAAAAAATTGGATATATTCATTCGGACAGTAGCATTATAACTAACAACTACTCCTCTGCTCTTTTTATTTTTAATTGGAAGTGAAAGCTTAGAGCCAAAAGGGGAGCAAAACATACAAGCAGTCAGTAGGATAGTTAGCAAAACAGAACAAATGGGCCTAAAAAAACAAAATTAGGAGCAAGTGATGCATACTCCCAAGGCCACTACACCGAAGAAACAAACCAACAGCTGCTACAGATCAGTAGAGCTGCAGCGGCCATGCTAGGAAGCAGAAAGCTAACCAGAAATCCACCAAGAGGAAGAAACTCAAGGATCCAGCACAAAGGCAAATACTGACGGTAACAACCCTAACCCTAAATCCTAACCCTACTCATGTGAGATGTTCTTTGTCTCACGCGATTCTAACAAAATAGTGAGCAACGTTGAGATTCTGTTTAGCATCTCGCGTGAGAGCTAATATGACCCACCTCTTGCTTTACCATTGGAAATAGCCGACGGTAACGAAAGTGAAAAATTGTCAAAATTTTTGTGCCACTTTTTTCGTATCGTTAAAATGTTTGACACAAAGTCGACGGTAAAGTGATTATAGTCAGACTATTTCTAGTTACCGTCAGTAATTTTCGACTGTAATGTTTTGAAAATGTACTTAGTCGAATTTCACTCTTCCACCCCACCATTTCACTCATTTCTTCTTTTTCTTCTCTCATTTCCTCTCCTCTCCTCTCCAACAATGGGAGCAGC
>QANU01004398.1:5093-15392 GCA_003254905.1 Nissolia schottii
TAGGGCAACCGAGGCGTGAGAAATTGATTTAAACGCGATCGAACCAGACCAAATTGACCCTGGAAGGAATTTAGCTCCCTCAGGAGGTAATTAACTCTTTTAATATAAATAAATAAATAAACAAATAATAATAATAATAATAATAAAGCAACAAATAAAGAAAAGATGAAGAAAAGGAAAAATAGAAAAAGAAGAGGGAAAAGGAAAAAGGAAAATAGCTATAAATAGCCACTTCAAAGGTCACTTTCATTTCGTTTTCACAGAAAGTCGGTCCCGCTCAAGCACATCACGAAAGCGCTTTTGGACTCCAGAAAAATTTGTGGGAACGCACCACTGTGAAGGGAAAATTCTCTACTCCAACTCCACCGGACCGGAATCTCCATTCGATGTGGGTAACTCTAAGACCACTGTCTATGTGGTTTGTTTAATGATTGTTTAAATGCATTTCTGTGTATGTGAGTGAAAAATTGTTTTACAAAAACTATGGGAAATGAGTTAGGGAAGCTAGATTTGGATGATTTTGAGGTTTGGAAATCATAACTGCATGGATTGGATTACTGTAGAAGCGAAAAATGTTACGCGGAGCAAACCCTGGAGAATTTGCTCTCTGGGGCGATTTTTATTTACTGTAGCATTTGATTGAATTCCCATGGATTCGAATGAAAGAAGATTTTGGATTTCAATCGAATACTTGAGGATTTTACTCGAATGCAAGACCGCGACAGATTTCAATCGAATACTTGAGGATTTCAGTCGAATAAAACCCTGAGAAGGATTTCAGCCGATTGAATCCCTAAGGGATTCGATTGAAAGAAACAATCGAATGCACAGCTTTTAAGCATTCGAATGCCTACTAGAAACTTATGATTTTGAAGGTTCTATGGAGTCCAGCCTGCATGGTTATGTATGACTTTGTGTGATTGGAGCATGCATCATGAGGAAAGGCCATCGTAAGAGTTAGGACGACCTTACATAATTAGAAGTTACGCTAAAAGTTAATAAAGATCATAATTGAACCCTAGGAAATAAAGAAGGTTAGGAAGGTCCCGACCCCAGTTGGTACGGTAAACCATAGTTGAGGAGTCTAGTTATATGATTAGGAATCCCTATTCTCTTGGCAAGGTCTTACAGACATGCCCCTCGCCAATTTGGCAAGACAAATTGGTCATGAGCAATGCAGGTAAAGAGACCTGACCACGATATGTAAGACGGGCATAGGCCCAAAGATGCAAAGCAGGCATAGGTCTGTATAAAGAAAATGATGATTAAGGGGCCCCACTAAAAGAGAAAAAGAGAAACGGATCGAGCCATAGGGCTGGTCAAAGCGTATCCACGCCTGATCATTCATAGGTCTGATCCCTCGCCATTCTAGAAAGAGGGGATGGTTACACTAATTGCATTCGATGTTTACCTCCTATGAGCCTTGCATGGTTAGCTACCATACTGGTAAAGAGCACCGCCGGGTCGATGCAATAGTGGCAAAAAGAGGTTGTAGGCCGAGGCCACGGCTACAAGGGTGTAAGGACTAAGTAGGACGCAGCCACAAAGCGCGTAAGAGATTCCCAGTTCCCTCATGCACTATGTAATTAAATGTATGCAATGATGAATGATGATATGATGATAAATATGTATGTATAATTGCTTAAGCATTATGTATAACTGTTCATGCACTACGTATCGTCAAGGGAACGTCCCAAGACGAATAGTATGTCTCTAAGTAACAACGTACAGTTAACAAGCACGAAGCCCAGGTAATGACAAGATTAGAAACCCAGTCACCTAGTAAAATAGATAAAGCTGCTCAGGTTGTAGGTACAAGATAATAACTGGTAGGATTTAGTATTGCATGAAACGTAGAGGTTTCCCTGAGTGGCTGGAGAATGCCCGAGTAATTGAACTATAGTAGCCACGTAGAGTTTCCACTAAGAACGCAGTCGTTCTTATCCCCACTCGTGTATGGCTCCAGCTGACCAGCATGTCTTCACCGCCGCCCAAAGATGTCTGGCTGTTTACGCGCTCTCGACAGCGCAACTATCGAACCTATACCTTATTGGAGACCAGCATATTCGCCCCTGCGAACTTCCCGGGAGAGAGCTCAGAGCAGGCACGCCGCAGACATCGCGGGCCAGGGTCATCGCCTATGCGTCCCATCTGGATAGACGAGCGTCCAGGTAGCAGCGCATCCGATCCATGTTGACGGAGAGGATGTCCCTCCATCACCGAGGCTAGAGCCGCCGCTGAGGCCCGAGCCCAAGACGGAGCCAGAGCCAGTTACACCGCCAGTTCAAGGACGAGGCACGCGCACCACCGCCCGCAAGAGCGTCCTTCCAGTGCGACCACACAGGTTCTTGCCCCGCGAGTTCACAGCCGTGACAGGTATCTCGAGCGAGGACGACGTGGATCCCGCAGAGCTGGAGGAGGATTCCGATGAGTAGGGTATCAGGATGCCGCCAGAGATGCAGCCGTAAGAGTATGTAGTACACGAAATGAGTAGTACTCATCCGTGTACGTAGGGTTAGTTTGCTTGTCCTAGGGTATATATATATAGGTAGTATTGTATATATATATATATATATATGAACTGATGCAGAACATGTATGTCCACAGTAGGACAAGGATGCTGGTTGTTATAAAAATGTATAATAATGTGTGTGTTATCTGTGGGCCGTATGTGTATTTTCTTCGGGTACTCGCCGTATGCCAGGTATGTACTCGTGCTTCCCTACTTTATTTTTCGATACCTTATACGATGTATGATGCGTATGGCTCGGTATTTTCATAGTATGATTCAGAGAAGTTTTAAATTGGCCCGCTATTTTGTAAACCCTAATTTTATACTAGGATATAGAATCATAAAGGTTCGCAGCACCAGAGGAGAACCACCTAGCCGGAAAGTCTATGACTTAAGCATAGGCCTACTAGCTAGGGTGTTTCATTTGATATCAGAGCAGTTTGGTCCAATGGAGCCTGAGGGACTAGCCGCGCTATGCTTTCGAGCATGAATTCGGTGCACGCTCGACGAGCTGAGATGTGCTGAGTCATTGAACATTGGTTCCTCTGAGGCTGATCACCTCAGGGTCCGCAGATGTTATTGAGGCAGCCATGTCGCCCGGAAGAGATGTCGACGTCACTTACGTTGCTAGGTTTTCGCAGGGTTACCTAAGAAACGGGCATGCGACGAACGAGGCAGGTACCGGATCTGTGGACGACTCGAGTTGGGTCGGCAAAGCAGCAGGAGGAGGAAAGTAAGGGAGAAAGAGTAATTGGGGACCCTTAGAGTAAGAAGGTAGCCGGGGATTGGAAGGGAAAGGTGCCCCAAACACTTAACAGAAAATTCCAGGAATCACTCGAATGCATCATTCGAATGCTTCGCATGCATTCGAATGCTAGCAGAAGGCGCATTCGAATGACAGCAGCAAAGTGGCCCAAATTGCAGTACACTTTGCAATTCTACATTCCGTGATGCCCCGACGCCACCCCACCTCAGTCCTACTGGTTGAGGGGGATTGAAGAGCGAAGAGCTCGAGGGCAAACCCCTCCGATTGCTCGAATTCACCCATTGACGGGAAAAATTACTTGTTATAAATTTTGGCCCGTTCAAAGGCGATTTTGGCCGAAACCCCCAACCTCACTTCACCAACTAGTCTGCCTAGGTGCAAGGAGGGTCTTGGACCTGACCCCGAGCCTGTACGGCTAGTTCCTTCACACATGACCCGTAAAACCTCGTAATGAGGTAAAAACCTACTTATGAGCACGATTCTCGCACACTTGGTCAATTCTACCTATGCGACTTCGATGCCACCTTCAATGGGTACCCAGACACTAGCCGGGGGTAAGCCGAGAGTTACTGCCCTGTAAAATGACCATTTTATCCTTGCCCCTTGAACGGAAGGAAATACCCCCTTAGCCTTGCATTTCCTTTTGATCTTGGTACCCATGATTCAAATTCTCTTATCCGCACCCAAGACACTATCTTTAGGTATCGACGAAGCATGGTAATCTGTCCGGAACCTTAAATTGACCCTTTTTGGACCGAATTGCCCTTAACGGGTGTAAGGAAACTACGAAGCATACATACAACTAATGCTTAATAAGACTTAAACAATTTGCAACATAATATAAAATTTGTATTGATAATTAGCCGTTAGGTTACAAAATGTAGGAGCCAACCGAACCGGTTACACCAAAATTCCCAAAATACCCCTACCTTTAATACTTACAAGCCATCCGATAATTAATATCTATGTATATATATAATCCTATATTGTCTACCCTAGTAGCCCCAAGGTATCTACTCCACCTTCTCAGTGTCCGGAGCCGGATCTTCCTCCATAGCGGCCGAAGCAGGGCCTGAAGGTGGAACGCCGCTTGTGGAACCTCCTGAACGTACCCAGCCCAGGTGGGCATAGACGACATCCAAGTCCTGACCTAATCGGAGCATGTTATGGTCGATCTGTGTCGCCATCTGCTCAAGGCGATCGCCCTGTGCCATTAGCCGCTCGAGGTGGCCCGTGTACATGTCCAACTGCTCGAGCCGGTTGAGACGAGACAGACCCACACTCAGAGAGTCTAGCTGGCTCATCACCAAGTCCATCTGAGACTGTGAGAGGCCAGGAGCAGGTGTAGGCTCCGCTGAGGTCGAAGCAGCAGCCGTAGGAGCGACGGGAGATGATGGAACGGAAGGTGAAGAAGGTGCAGCCCTTTTTCTGGCACGGCTACCCTGAGGCACGTTGTAAGCCAGCTGATGGGCGTTGTTCAGCGAAATGTGCATCTTGGATAAGCAGCCAGAGTCCACTTTCCAAGTGACCTTGGGAGACCACTTTAGCTCACCTCCAAGTAAGAACCGACGGTCACAGGTATGAGATCCTACATTCATCAAGACAATTCATAGCCAAAGTCGGAAAAGGCAAATAAGAAAAATACTTACCCTCGAGAGGCACCTGGAAGTACTGGACGCCATAAGGAAGCGCATTGCCTCGAATCTGCGCTTGCCTCATGTGCTGCATGATGTATAGGGCCCAGTTGATGTCGTGGTGCTCGGCGAGGGCCCACAGCACCAAGCAATAGTCGCAGGTCATCACCGTGTGGTTCCCGTTCCGTGGAACGAGGGTGTGAGTGAGCAGGTAGTGGTAAACCCTCTGCTCCACTGGTAGGCCACTCACTTGCGGCCTATTCTTCGCATTCTTGAGGCCGGAATGGCGGATGGTGCTCAAGTCCATGTCCTCCCCGAACGGAAGGCCAACGGAGTTAAAAGCCCACTCCGACAAGCCCGAAGCTAGGTCATTCCCCGCATGCGGAAGCTCCAGGACGGTCCCGAATTACTCCAGGGACATCTCTATCGGCACGCTGCACACCTCCGAGGTGAGCACGTTGTCCACGATGCGCATGTTGCTATAGAAGACCCGGACGAGATTGATGAAAGCCTTCTTAACCACTTTCTAAGATCTTGACCCAGTTTAGGTTTTGTCACAACTGAGCCAAGCTCGTAGAAAGCTTATCTGCGCTTTTGTTGTTCAAATTAAATTTATATATATCCTACTTTACGGCTTTCAGATTCCAAAGGAATCCGATTGCAATATAGTCGGGTATAATCGAACCACAGAGAGTTGCAAAATTACCATTCTTGAGTTCATTTAATTAAACAATAGAGTGAAGGATTTGATAATTGTTTTACTAATTAAATAAGTAAATAAACAACATAAAAGTAAATAGGAAACAAATCGGAGGTAGTTCCAGAGCTTGTTGGGAATTTTAATCACATCATAGTTTCATGCATCCAGTTACTTATTACATAGAACTATCGTTTGATTGCCCGCCACCAGTTCTTAACTTGTCATCACTTTCGCGCATGACAAGATCACAGGTTTCCCTTGTTAAACTGTCACTTTCGCACACTAGCTTAACAAAGTACGCCAGCATTAATCCAGATGTTAAAACGGCTAACCTTTATTCCAGTTACGGCAACAAGGTTAGATGAAATGATTTAGGTCAGACTCTAATAATTGTAACTTTCGTTCACAACGTTCAAGCCTAGAATCTAGTTAAGCATAATGATGTTGATCTTAACTTGGTTATGATTCAATTAGCATAACTATCGTTCATACAATTAAATCCCAAATCAAGAATCAAAACATTAAACAAAGACTAGCATTAAGTATAAAACCATTCAAGCAAATCATAGGAAAAGGATAGATTCATATGTAATAGTTACATGGATACAAGCAAGCTACAATAATGACCAAAATCCCAACAAAAAGAGGGTTAGGAACCCATCTTACAAGAGAATCTCGGAGGCAAGGTTTAGGCACTTACCATGACACGTGCTCACGCCGTCATGGCCATGGCTTCGCCGAGCTTCCTCGATCTCCGGCTCCTTCACGAGCCTCGTCTTTGTTCCTAACCTAACCTAAACTAAAATAACCTTAAAAATACAAAGAAAATGTGGAAGAAGTGAAGAATGGAGGGGGTGGGATGGAATGCCTCGAATGAGTCTCGACATCCTCTATTTATAGGCAGATTTTGGGGTCCATCGCGCAGCGGTTTTGGTACCATTGCTGAGCGATAAGCTCTGAATCGCTGGGCGGCGGCGCACTATCGCTGAGCGATTATACTTTTACGCATCTTCATTAAATGCTTGGCAGCTTTTGCAGGGCGGCGGCTGACGTGGATGGCGGCGCCAGGCTGGCTCCAGCTGGCGCATTTATTGCGCCGGTGCAAGTGGCTTGCCGACGTACCTTTGCTGGGCGATAAGTGTTATACCGCTGAGCGATTAACCTTTGTTCGCTGAGCGATTCTGTGTTCCTCGCTGAGCGGTGCCTTCGTCCAGAATCTTCTCTTTTAAGCTCTTTTCCAATTCTGCCCTTTTTCTTCCATTTTTTATGGGAATATTCCTTATAAATTATGCTTGCATCCATCTTCAAAATATATTATAAATCCCACAAAATAAAAGGGAATTCATTAGATAATTCGTTTATATTTGTTTAAAACATAACAGATAAGTGCCATTTTGATATGTCAATTTTGTGTAAATTGGGCACTTATCAGAGATGCGGGTACACGGGGTGATTGAGGCACAAAAACCCTAGGAGCTCTGCCGCGTCCAGGTAAGCCACAATCTCCTCTGACGCCTCCTCGAACGTGGCTCGGTCAAGAATTTTCGGTTCCATGATCGTTCGCTCTTTGAAATTGGCCTCAAAGTTCCGCCATTGGGCTTCAGTAGAGAACCAATGGGGAATGTCGCGTGGAGAGGAAGGCCCAGGGTTTTTAGAACTTGAAGGGCGGCCAAAACGTTGGCTCATGGTGGCAGGAGCTGTGGTCTCAAAAATGGAAGATGGGGGAAGGTGAGAGATTCAGGTAGAGAGCAAAAGGGCGAGGAATGTGAGGAAATGAGGAAGAAGGAGGAAGGGGAAAGCCAAGGAACAAGAGGGAGAGTGAAAAATTGCAAGCAATCGAAGTAGGAAGGGCCGAAAATTGGTTCTAGCTCTGCTAGGGTTTCGAGCGAGAGGAGAGGAAATGAGTGAAAATGAGAGAAGAGGGTGATGAAAGCCTTTTTAACCACTTTCTAGAATCTTGACACTGCTTTGGTTTTGTCACAACTATGCCAAGCTCGTAGAAAGCTTATCTGCGCTTTTGTCGTTCAAATTAAATTTATATATATCCTACTTTACGGCTTTCAGATTCCAAAGGAATCCGATTGCAGTATAGTTGGGTATAGTCGAACCACAGAGAGTTGCAAAAATACCGTTCTTGAGTTCGTTTAATTAAACAATGAGGTGAAAGATTTGATAAATTGATAGTTAAATAAATAAGTAAATAAACGACATAAAAGTAAATAGGAAACAAATCGGAGGTAGTTCCGGAGCTTGTTGGGAATTTTAATCACATCATAGTTTCATGCATCCAGTTACTTATTACATAGAACTATCATTTGATTGCCCGCCACCAGTTCTTAACTTATCATCACTTTCGCACATGACAAGATCACAGGTTTCCTTTGTTAAACTGTCACTTTCGCACCCAAGCTTAACAAAGTACGCCAGCATTAATCCAGATGTTAAAACGGCTAACCTTTATTCCAGTTATGGCAACAAGATTAGATGAAATGATTTAGTTCCGACTTTAATGATTGTAACTGTCGTTCACAACGTTCAAGCCTAGAATCTAGTTAAGCATAATGATGTTGATCTTAACTTGGTTATGATTTAATTAGTACAACTATCGTTCATACAATTAAATCCCAAATCAAGAATCAAGACATTAAACAAAGACTAGCATTAAGCGTAGAACCATTCAAGCAAATCATAGGAAAAGGATAGATTCATATGTAATAGTTACATGGATACAAGTAAACTACAATAATAATCAAAATCCCAACAAAAAGAGGGTTAGGAACCCATCTTACAAGAGAATCTCGGAGGCAAGGTTTAGGCACTTACCATGACACGTGCTCACGCTATCATGGCCATGGCTCTGCCAAGCTTCCTGGATCTCCGGCTCCTTCACAAGCCTCGTCTTTGTTCTTAACCTAACCTAACTAAACTAAGCTTGGAGAGTACAAGAAAATGTGTAAAGAATGGTGTTTTGAGGGGGAAGAAGAGATTGATTCGAATGTGCCTCGGCCTCCCTATTTATAGGCAAAATTTGGGATCCATCGCTCAGCGGTCTTGGTACTCTCGCTGAGCGATAAGCTCTTAATCGCTGGGCGGCGGCGCTTAATCGCTGAGCGATTGTACTTTTACGCGTCTTTATTACATGCTCGGCAGCTTTTGCAGGGCGGCGGCTGACGTGGATGGCGGCGCCAGGCTGGCTCCAGCTGGCGCATTTATTGCGCTGGCTCAAGTTGCTTGCCGACGTACCTTCGCTGATCGATACAAGTAACATTGCTGAGCGATTTTTCTCTATGCGCTGAGCGGTGCTGTGTACTTCGCTGAGCGATGTCTTCGCCAAAATCTTCTCTTTTAAGCTCCTTTCCAATTCTGCCCTTTTCTTCCATTCTTTATGGGATTATTCCTCATAAATTCTACTTGCATCCATCTTCCAAAATATATTAGAAATCCTACAAAATAAGGGGAATTCATTAGATAAATCTTTTAAAACACATGCAAATAAGTGCTATTTTTTGAATTAAAAATTGTGTAAATTGGGCACTTATCACTCCCCCTGACTTAAGACCTTGTTTGTCCTCAAACAAGAGGTAGTAGAATTAGTTTACAAGATATCAATGCTTATGAACAATCTGTTAATGCAATGAATTGAAATGTTTCAAACAGGGTAAGTTGAGACTTTGTGAGACACCATAGAACCTGAACAAGTCAAATGCACAATTACTTGAATAGCGTAATCAAATCACTCTATCCAATGTCTTTTCCACCAAGGAAATCATTATTTATGCGCACAACGGCCAGTGGGCCAATTTGGGGTGAGTATTTCCGCTCTATATCACCATTGAATTACAGCAATTTAAATTTGTTACCTGTCTCACCATTCAATTCATAGTATGGTCATGCAAGGATCACAGAGGACTTTTAAGGGTTGTAATGGGGCTAGGCTACAAAGAACATTGGTTTTTTTGGATATGCAAATTTTCCAAATTAAGAAAGCAATGAAAACCAACTCCTTTGTTGTCCCTTCTTTTCTTTTTCAACAATTGACTGGGTGTCTAGTCTTGTCATTACCTAGGCTTCGTGCTTGTTAACTGTACGTTGTTCCTAGAGACATACTATTCGTCTTGGGACGTTCCCTTGACGATACATAATGCATGAACAGTTATACATAATGCTTAAACAATTATACATACATCGTTATCACCATATCATCATTCACCAGTTCATACATTCAATTACATAGTGCATGAGGGGACTTGGGAATCTCTTACGCGCTCTGTGGCTGCGTCCTACTTAGTCCTTACACCTTTGTAGCCGTGGCCTCGGCCTACAACCTCTATTTGCTACCATTGCATCGACCCGACGGTGCTCTTTACCAGTATGGTAGCTAACCATGTAAGGCTCATAGGAGGTAAACATCAAATGCAATTAGTGCAACCATCCCTTCTTTCTGGAATGGCGAGGGATCAGGCCTATGAACGATCAGGCGTGGACACGCTTTGACCGGCCCTATGGCGCGATCCGTTTCTCTTTTTCTCTTTTAGTGGGGCCCCTTAGTCATCATTTCATTTATACAGACCTATGCCTGTTTTACATGTGTGGGCCTATGCCCGTTACTTATCGTGGTCAGGTCTTGATAAGTGCCTAATTTACGTAATTCTTATTAATTAAAATGGCACTTATCCGTTTATGTTTT
>QANU01004424.1:0-21045 GCA_003254905.1 Nissolia schottii
AATATATATTATTTTGACTGTTTTGTTTCACCCATGCATGGCCATTAGAAGTTATAGTTAGTATTATTTATTTATACACTTTTTTATTTTATTTCCTGCAGTACCAAATTTGTGCACCTTTTAGAAGTGTAGCCTTCTTTTAAATTAAAGTTTTTGTTCAATAAAATGGTTAATTTACAACATTTGTGAGTGTTACTTATGTGTATGTGTGTGATATTAAAGCATGCTGATATATTATATATAGGTGGAATTTGGAGATGCCAAGCATGGTAGAGGGCTCTATATTGATCATGTCAAAGGCTGGGACTGGCACCGCCATGTTTAGCATGGGTGAGTGAGATACTTACTTAATTACATACTTATTTATTTATCATATGATATATGACTTCTTTTGATTATCAACTATATGTGTATTTTTTATTAAAAAATATTATTTGAATTAACACAAAGATTTTATCATCCTTTCACACCACATTCTAAAACTCACTTAGATTCTATGTATTATGAAAAAGGTGATAATATATAAACACTTTTTAAATAGTTCAAGTAACACTACTTTTTTTATTATTACATTGAATAATATATACCTATGAGTGTAAATTATATAATGTGTGTATGTGTGTGGCAGGTATATTCATGGCACTTCAAGAGAAGGTGATTTCATGTGGACCAACTCTGACTGTGTTTGGTTTGGTATTGAAATTCATTGCGGGACCAGCTGCCATGGCTATTAGTTGCATCATTGCAGGATTGCGTGGTGACGTTTTAAGGGTCGCTATCATTCAGGTATTTTCATTCCATAAGTTAGGGCGGTCAAAATGGGTCTGATCCGTTTATCCGGTTAAATGGACGGACTTTACATGCAAAAAATAGGCCCGCGAAAATTTGAAAAAAATTGGACCGGCCCGTTTAAGCCCTTCCCGTTTGGCCCGCGGATCGATCCGTGAGTCCGTGATTTTTTTTTAATTTTTAAAATAATTTTTTTGAATTTTTTGAATTTTTTTGAATTTTTTTAAAAAATAAACGGACTGGCGGGCGGCCCGTTTAGATCTGCGGACCGACCATAAACGGCGCCGGACCGAACATAATCTCTTTTTTTTTTTAATGAATTTAACTTTGTTGTAGCGTGGGTGTAAATTCTTTTTATATAACCATTTAATCATGTATTATCACATTAATAAAAATATTTGATTTTTTGAGTTATTAATTGAAGTCACATGACATCAATGTGACGTGTGCCGTTAAATGTGGTACATGACATCACGCGTGACGTGTTATGTAACATATTTAACGGTGTCAAATCAACTCTTATCTGCCTATAAGTCAAACTTGGTTTCTTACCCTTTACACAATGCAAGATCAATTATTAGATTCTAGGATCAACCACATTTTAAAAAAAAAAACTTGTTTAGTAACAAAATTAATTAAAAAATTTTGAGTATTTATTTTATGAAAAATGTATTTTACCCTGAACACGACTTTCGTGATTCTTGGACAAAGAATTTGATTGGTCTAAGTATCTCTCATTCTCGCAACTTTTCATTTTTTCTCCTAAATAATGTATAGTCAGCAATTTCTCAACTTGTACAATAAGCATAGTCGCTCATTTTCGTGCAAATGACTTTCGAGCCATATAGCACTACTGTTATTTTATTTTAAGAACAACATTAAGATGAAAAAAGGAAAAAAGGTGTTAAAATTAAGATTCACTGATGAAAGAATATAGAAAAGTAAAAAAGCACTTCCACTTAGTTCTTTCCTCCAATCTTGTGCAGGCAGCATTGCCACAATCCATCACTTCCTTCATTTTTGCCAAAGAATATGGATTGCATCCAGAGGTTCTTAGCACTGCGTAAGTTTTCATGTTTTAGTATACATCACACATTCACTTGCAAAAATCATTAAAAAAATAATTACATAGGAAGACATAAGAAATACATATATATGGGTTTGGAAGAGGGGTATTCTGTATATACTGGGGAAAGGAGAAATTTATGAAAGTGTGGGGGAGTTTTTTGAAATCGCCAAAATTGGGGGCGATTTCAAAAATAATAAAAAAATGGTTGAAATCGTCATAGGGGGTGATGATTTTAACTCTTTTTTTTAAACAAAAAAAATTTCAGAGCCTGAAATCGTCACCTCCTATGGCGATTTCAGCCCCTTCTTTTTAAAAAAAAATTGCCATTTTTTTTAAAAAAAATAAATTCGAGGGGCTGAAATCGCCACCCCTATGACAATTTCAGCTCCAAAAAATCATACATTCGTAATTTATTTTTATTGCCCACATTCTAGAAAAATATTTCTTCCAAAGCAATACATATGTAAAAAATTCAGTACTACTCTCTGTATCAAATTAACTATCAGCTTTGATAGTTTATGGTCTTAAAAATATCTATAAATAAATGCATTAGTGAATGTAATTCCATCAATTTGAGGAATTTTATGCTACTACTGAGAAAAGTTATGTTTTAATCAATAATTTGCATTTGGAGTGAAAGTTGTGACGATATGGAAACTGTTAGAGCTTTACAAAAAAAAAGTGCACGTCCAAAAAAATATTAATAAAGTGTATGATCCACTTACTCGTTAAGGATAAAATATATACGTCACGTAATTTTGACAAATAAATTAAAAATAAAAATTCTAGATCACGCATTTTTCTTGTTGCTATACCTCTAACGAAACTTTAGCACTTTACATTAATATATTGTTCTTACAGTTATTATGAATAATATAATATAATATTTTCAATTTTATGTCTTGCAGGGTTATCTTTGGTATGATTGTTTCACTTCCGGTCTTAATTGCTTACTATGCAATATTGGAGTTTGTTCACTAACTCAAACCCTCTATGAAATAGAAGAAACAAAAAAAAAAAAATCTATCTATGAGGAGGGATTATTCAGGCTTTTCATTTTCTCCTTCAAGGTTGAATTGAAACCTATCATGAATGCAACTGTTGCAATTTCTTTTGATTCATCTTATTAATAGTCTGTAATTTATTTTGGTATTCACCTTATTAACAGGTAGCCAGGCAATTATCCCCATGAAATGTAACAATCCTTGAAACATTTATGTTTTGATGCTGAGGCGCAGTGCTTGTATATTCTTACTACATTTTGACCCCTTCATGCATGGCAATTATATGGCATATGATAAAGTTTTTCTAGCAATGCACAATGTAATTACAAATCACATTCATAGAACTACCTAATAGTCATAAGGAACAATTTGAGGTAAGATTAAAATGTGAAACAAAATATTAATTCAAAATAAGTGGCAGTGAATGGATTTTTTTTTTTAGATAAATCAATAAGGTTGAAACTAAAATAGGTCCACAAATTCAATGATGTAACCATCCATCAAGGACCTACAACGAAATGACTCGGCCTATAAAAGTTATACCTCTTTAAAAACCCTTCAAGAGAAAATTTAGTGGGACAAAACCCAAGAGAGGAAAAGAGAGCACTACCTTCATGGATTAAGGGAAATGAAAAAAATAACGATATAACTTGAGGTGCCTTCTAACATGGACTAGGTAGTTAGTTGGAGTAAAATGGACTGGGGTCAAAAGTAAAAAATTTAAAAAGGCTTAGGGAAAATATTGCAAAAAAAATCTTACACGTATAATGAAATTCATAATTCAATTCAGATTTGTGACATGGTGGGAGAGACGAGAGAATGAGGTGATGAAAGCCGCAGGTGGTGGTGGATACAAGTGGCAAGGAGGAAGGTGAGGGTGCCAACAACGGAAGTTTATGGTGGCGGTGTTGGCAGAGGGCTATGGTGATGGTGTTGGTAAGGTTGCATTTCAAATCGGAGACATGGTGGGAGAGAAGAGAGAATGAGGGCTTCTCCGTCTGCCTCACCCACTCTCAAGCCGCCGCATTCCACTCCAATCCTGCTCCTCGTCGTCCCCGACCAAATTCGCCACCCCCACGCCACCCACACCCCTCGCTTCCTCGGCCTCGCCAAATCCTTTTGCCTATTGCTCACTGTTGACGATGTCATCATCAGAGTCCTCGACACTGGGATCTGGCCGGAGCTCCGCAGCTTCTCCGTCGCCGTCCCGTCCTCCTGGAAAGGCACTTGCGAATTACACGGCCGCCCCCCACCACCCCTAACAACAACCACATCTCCTCTCACTACTTAAAGAGAACATGATTAATTAATCTAATAATTACAATTTACTCTAAATATTTACAAAATTTCACTAAACATTTACCCTATGTGTAATTTCTTATTAATATTTAATTGTAGGGTCCTCTTTCAAATTATATCATTTTAGTTTCACAAAAGTTTGGGTGAAAGCATACATTTTTCCTAACTAATAAAGGTCATTGGATCTCAAATCTACTGTTAAAAGACTTGGACCAATTTGCACCAACTAGGTGCTCGGTCCATCGTAGCAAGACCCATAACTTGACCCATACAATTCAATTGGCCAAGAATAAAATTCACTAAAGATCAAACCACAGAAGAGGGAAAACTACCAAACTATAACCCTCCAAACGAGACATAACAAAGTGACAAAACAATCTAATTCAACCTCAAAACAAAAAAAAAAATGTGTACACACTTAAGAGTTTAACCAATTCATCAATGACTCCTTCCTCGTCTTGCAACGAGAGACCAAGACTCTTGTTCGAAGACCACGATATCACTGGTTCTTCACCATCATCCAATGACGGTGGAATGAATCCTGTGCAGTTATCTTGGTAACTGCAGAGGCTAAAATCAATTGTTTTAAGCTATTTGAATCATAAGGTAAGACTATATGGTTTGTACAACAACTCCACTATGAGAATGAATCAATGGCAAAGAGAAATCATAATAATGCTTACCAGAATGTAGGTGTAGAAATTTGCATTCTCAAAACACTGCTTTAACAGTAACAAGTGCAACATGATAAATATCCATGATAGAAAGCAACAATAAAAGGAGAACTTATACGTTAATAAATAATTAGATAATAATATAATTTTTTTTTACACAAATAATAAATAAAAATTAAATTTTAATTTTTTATGAATAATTATCTTAAATTTGTTCATGATATACAGGTGTGTGGGGTTGTTTTAAAGTTGAAAATTCTATTTTCATAAATTACATTCATAGAAATGTTAAATTACATTCTGTCAAAACGGGTGGGCCCGCCCGTGTATGGTCCGCCCGTTAGGCCCGCGAGTCTAAACGAGCCGGACAAAAAATATGCATATTTTTAGGGTCTGACTCGTTTATGGTCGGTCTGCGGACCTAAATGGGCTGCCTATTAGTCCGTTTATTTTTTTAAAAAAAATTTAAAAAATTTAAAAAATTTATTTGAAAAATTTTAAAAAAAATTCTCGGGCTCACGGGCCGGTCCGCTGGCCAAAAGGACCGGGCCTAAACGGGCGGGCCATAAACTGGCCGCTCCAATTTTTTTTCAAATTTTCGCGGGCTTATTTTTTACATGTAAAGTCCGTCCATTTAACCGGGTTGCATCCAGAGGTTCTTAGCACTGCGTAAGTTTTCATGTTTAGTATATATCACACATTCACTTGCAAAAATCATTAAAAAAATAATTACATAGGATGACATAATCAGTACTTTCTGTATCAAATTAACTATCGACTTTGATAGTTTATGGTTTTAGAAATATCTATAAATAAATGCATAAGTGAATGTAATTCCATCAATTTGAGGAATTTTATGCCACTACTGAGAAAAGTTATGTTTTCCTTAATTCATGTACTTGTAAAAGTAAAAGTAGACAATTAAATTAAACGAGGAGTATTAATCAATAATTTGCATTTGGAGTGAAAGCTGTGACGATATGGAAACTGTTAGAACTTTACAAAAAAAGTGCACGTCCAAATTTTTTTTTAATAAAGTGTATGATCCACTTACTCGTTAAGGATAAAATATATACGTCATGTAATTTTGACAAATAAATTAAAAATAAAAATTCTAGATCACGCATTTCTCTTGTTGCTATACCTCTAATGAAACTTAACATTAATATATTGTTCTTGCAGTTATTATGAATAATATAGTATAATATTTTCAATTTTATGTCTTGCAGGGTTATCTTTGGTATGATTGTTTCACTTCCGGTCTTAATTGCTTACTATGCAATATTGGAGTTTGTTCACCAACTCAAACCCAAACCCTCTATGAAATAGAAGAAACAAAAAAAAGTCCATCTATGAAGAGGGATTATTCAGGCTTTTTGTTTTCTTCTTCAAGGTTGAATTGAAACCTATCATGAATGCAACTGTTGCAATTTGTTTTGATTCATCTTATTAATAGTCTGTAATTTATTTTGGTATTCACCTTATTAACAGGTAGCCAGTCAATTATCCCCATGAAATGTAACACAATCCTTGAAACATTCCATGTTTTGATGCTGAGGCGCAGTGCTTGTATATTCTTACTACATTTTGACCCCTTCATGCATGGCAATTATATGGCATATGATAAAGTTTTTCTAGCAATGCACAATGTAATTACAAATCACATTCATAGAACTACCTAATAGTCATAAGGAACAATTTGAGGTAAGATTAAAATGTGAAACAAAATATTAATTCAAAATAAGTGGTAGTCATTGGAATTTTTTTTTTAGATAAATCAATAAGGTTGAAACTAAAGTAGGTTCGCAAATTCAATGATGTAACCATCCATCAAGGACCTACAACAAAATGACTCGACCTATAAAAGTTATGTCTCGTTAAAAACCCCTCAAGAGAAAATCTAGTGGGACAAAACCCGAGAGAAAAAGAGAGCACTACCTTCATGGATTAAGGGAAACGAAAAAATAACAGTATAACTTGAGGTGCCTTCTAACATGAACCAAGTGGTTAGTTGGAGTAAAATGGATAGGGATCAAAAGTAAAAAATTTGAAAAGGCATAGGGACAATATTGCAAAAAAAATCTTACACGTTTATTCATAACTCAATTCAAATTTGAGACATGGTGGGAGAGAAGAGAGAATGAGGTGACAAAAGCCGCAGGTGGTGGTGAATACAGGCGGCGAGGAAGAAGGCAAGGGTGCCGACAACGGAAGGTTATGGTGTCGGTGTTGGCAAAGGGATGTGGTGATGGTGTTGGTAAGGTTGCATTTCAAATCTGAGACATGGTGGAAGAGAAGAGAGAACGAGGACTTCTCCGTCCGCCTCACCCCCCCTCAAGCCGCCGCACTCCACTCCAATCCCGCCATCCTCTTTTTCGTCCCTGAACAAATTCGCCACCCCCACACCACCCACACCCTCGCTTCCTTGGCCTCGCCAAATCCTTCGGCCTGTGGCCCAACTCTGACGATGTCATCATCAGAGTCCTCGACACTGGGATCTGGCCAGAGCTCCAAAGCTTCTCCGCCGTCGTCCCCTCCTCATGGAAAGGCACCTGCGAATTACAAGGCCACCACCCACCACCCCTAACAACAACCGCATCTCCTCTCACTACTTAAAGAGAACACGATTAATTAATCTAATAATTACAATTTACTCTAAATATTTACAAAATTTCACTAAACATTTACCCTATGTGTAATTTATTATTAATATTTAATTGTAGGGTCCTATTTCAAACTACATCATTTTAGTTTCACAAAATTTTGAGGTGAAAAACATATATTTTTCCTAACTAATAAAGGCCATTAGATCTCAAATCTACTGTTAAAAGACTTGGACCAATTTGCACCAACTAGGTGCTCGGTCCATCTTAGCAAGACCCATAACTTGACCCTTACAATCCAATTGGCCAAGAATAAAATTCACTAAAGATCAAACCACAGAAGAGGCAAAACTACCAAACTATAACCCTACAAACGAGACATAACAAAGTGACAAAACGACCTAATTCAATCCAAAATAAAAAATAAAAAATCTGTGGACACTTGGAGTTTAACCAATTCATCAATGACTCCTTCCTCGTCTTGCAACGAGAGACCAAGACTCTTGTTCGAAGACCACGATGTCACTGCTTCTTCACGATCATCCAATGACGGTGGAATGAATCCTGTGCAGTTATCTTGGTAACCGCAGAGGCTAAAATCAATTGTTTTAAGCATTTTGAATCATAAGGTAAGACTATATGGTTTGTACAACAACTCCGCCATGAGAATGAATCAATGGCAAAGAGAAATCATAATAATGCTTACCAGAATGTAGGTGTAGAAATTTGCATTCTCAAAACACTGCTTTAACAGTAACAAGTGCAACATGATAAATATCCATGATAGAAAGCAACGATAAAAGGAGAACTTATACGTTAATAAATAATTATATAATAATATAATTTTTTTTACACAAATAATAAATAAAAATTAAATTTTTTTATGAATAATTATCTTAAATTTGTTCATGATATATAGGTGTGTGGGGTTGTTTTAAAGTTGAAAATTCTATTTTCATAAATTACATTCATAGAAATGTTAAACTCAAGAATAAATTCTTGGATATTTTACAAAACTTATTTGTTTGAGATACAAAATTCAGAGAAATATTTTTTGAAATTCTAAAATGGTGGTTTTTCACATGCCTCACGAGGTAGTTATCTTTTCTTGTTAAATTTGTTTTTTTAAATTATTTTTACAATTAAATTCATCAAATTTTATCATTGTTTTATGTTTTATATGATTTTAAATTTTTTAATTAATCAAAATCATTGAAATATTCAACTTTTAAGATGTTAGTGATTTCTCCTGTATCTCGCAGGATATTTATCCCTCCCTACTAAATTCGTTCATTTGTAACGATTTTTAAACCTAACTAGCTGAATTTTATCATCCTTTTATCAATACATTACATTAAATTACAAAATAATGACAAAATTGATAAATTTAATTTTAAAATTAGTTAAAAATAAACAAATTTAGTAAGGAGGAGTAATTATCCCGCAGGACAAGTCAGAAGCCACTTTCTAATAAATAAGTTATACACTTGTTTAGTTTATAAAACATAACTATTAGAATATATGCAATAATTCTCACAAATACATTTAACATGTTTAGTTATAGTAAGAAAATTTTAGCCAAGAGAAGAGGAGAAATCTTAATCCTTATTTTTCTCTTTTCTCTCTTCTCTTCTTTTGTTCTCTTATTTTGTGAGTGTTGGAAAGAAGAGGATGCTATCATTTTTCTTTGGTGGAAACCGTAGCATTTTTCGTTTTTATTGTTTAGAATTTTTTCTATTAAACAAAAGACTAATATCTACTATTATAATTTTGATCTAAATATTATGTATTTTATTTAATTTGTAAGTGTCGCAATGCTTCTGTGTGAATAGAACTTTTTATTCTTGTAAAAAAAATGTTTAGTCATATTATTATTATTATTATTATTATTATTATTATTATTATTATTATTATTATTATCCAAAATGAAAACAAAGAATTGAAGGATAATTTGATATTTTTTCAGAGATTTTGACTCTCATGAAGTGTATCCTTCTCTATTTTAGTTTTCAAATGCATGGCCCTATCAAATTCAGATTCAGTTTTTCCTTTCTCTCAGTAAATTACATTTTCTCTTTGATTTCATCTTATAACATCTCTTTCCTTCTATGTGATATTTTTATTGGTTTTGATGGTTGGCTACAACATTAAGATCCCTAGATGCTTTCTATGCACTTGAGAAGTGACTCTCATCGAATTTTCTTATTTCAATCTGGAGCAATCCGTACATAGAAGGCAAAAGCAAACTAGAAATCGGCAAACAAACAGGCCCTTAAATACTAACAACATTCATCTTACAATATTAACTTCCACACCTAGACTTCTTACATACAAGGCAAAAGCAACATAGAAAACAATTCATGTAAGCTTTAGTATTATTCTATTTTCTGATAACAAAGCCAAGCCTGAGCTTTATTAAGCTCGACTCAGCTCAACTCACTTCCATCCACTGGAGGGAATCCGGCTGTCCTCCTGTAGTTGCAATGTTTGTAGGGGACGTGAAAGAAAGAACCTAGACAGGCTACTTGTACAACTGGAGAACTTTCTTCCAAGACGGCCAGCTGCTAATATCATCCCACCAAGCACTCACATGTTTCCTCTCTTTCACCAAATTCCATCTCCCAGCTTGATTCACCAAATAGTGACCAAACGAGAGATGGCTGAGATTGGCGAGGCTGTCCAGCACCTTCACTAGCTTCTGATCGCTCTCCTGAATCACTTTGTGGTCTCCTGGAATTCCCATCAATGGAACATTACAAAATTGTGGACAGGCGGGTCGAAGTTGTGTGCCTCAACTTCAAGCCATTGTTCCACAATACCTCTTTCCTCTATTGTCTTACCCACCAAGTTAGTTCCTTGGTCTTTGTTCTTTTCTGCATAGTACCTCATTATCGCATGAGATTCTGCAGAAATTTGTTGAAACCATGGTAGTGTCAATAATATCAAAATAATATTCTACACTAACTAGCAAATTTAGTAGATTTTGTTTGGTTTCTATTCACGGAAACAATGAAATAGCAAAGACATGTTTCACATAAAAGTTAACTTAAAAATTATCTTGAGACAAGGAATAAAATAAAATTTTTGAGTTTGTCGGTTTCTCTAAATATGGTTTTTGTTCTTCACGTCTCTATGTCCTCTGTCCGAGAACAGGAACTAAACGCTATCTCAAGGCTGTCAAATTGATGAAATTATGCCGTTGAGTTCTTACGAAAACAAAATTATAAAGCTAATCCATTACCTGCACAGATGCTATAAGCTAATTTAGAGCACTATATGAAAAAAGATAAATGATGCAAGGCAAGCATGAACAATCCTAACAAATAACAAATCAATTTAACCTTCAGATCAATATTCAATAGTTCGAAATACCCACATCAATAAGGGGCTCTACCTCTACAAGATTGAGGAAAATTAAGGAGAAAGATCAAAATCACCAATCGCAGCATCAATTTATTTATTTATTTTTGCTGAAATTAGTAAAGGGGTAAGTGACTAACCATAGAGAGTATAATCACCATCTTGAACAACAGGGAGAACTCCAAAAGGCTGCACAGATTCATGAGAGCAATGTATAAATTATACATGAAGAAAAGAAAAATTAGAAAAAAAAATGCCAAATCTTGAAACTCAGTAAAGCAAATGGTGTGACAAAGTATATAGAAATATAAAATGAATTAAATCGAACCTGCAACTGGAGGAACTCAGGTTCCTGATGCTGTCCCTTGAAGATGTCGGCATCCACTGTTTCAAACTCGATTTCCTTCTCAATGAGACACTAGCACCCTTTTGGCGGAATCAAAGGTTGGACCATACACCTTCATTACCATGGTTTTTCTATGGAAGAAATTGCTGACAAGAATTAAACGTTGTTGGTTCAGTCGTGTGAGTGGAGTCGTTGCATATTATGTAGTGCCCACGCAGAGGACAAAGAAAATATATTTGTCCTGGTTGGTGGAAAAGATTAGAGAATAAAAAATTAGTGTTTATTATTGCAGAAGTAGAAAGAAATCAAACTCAATGTGAAATAAACGAGTTTGTAGAGAAACTAACAATAATTGGGAAAAGAGTTGGGGGTAGATACACTCACCCAAAACACACACGTGTTTAGACACACCAAACCTATTGAAATTAATCCATTGAAGTTGTCCTTAGCCTTGCAAGTTCTTTGATTACTTGTTTCATGGTAGGACGAGAACTTGGACTTTGAGTCAAACATGCACTTGATATCCTTACAATCAGCATCACTTCCTTCGCAACTATACCTGTAGGATGAGGAAGGCGTTGGTCCAACTTATCGTTCAAGATCAAATGATCTAGTGTAGATGATGTAACATCTCCAGGATGCTCTCCCAAAACTGTTTCCAAAGCCAATATCCCAAAGCTATAAACATCACACTTTTCATTCACTTCCATAGTGTAGGCTAATTCTACAAAATAATAAAAAAAAGGTTTTGCATAAAATAGTATAATATTATAGACACAAGCATTCCATATTTATATTGAAATTAGCAAAGGAAACTAACCTGGAGCTGCATATCCAAAGGTTCCTGCAAATGAGGTCCAGTTGGATGAATTTGGACTCATAAGTTTTGCCGTTCCGAAATCTGAGACATGAGCCTCATATTCCAAATCTAAGAGAATATTCTTTGTGGAGATGTCTCGATGAGCAATTGGAGGTGAACAGTCATGGTGCATATAGCACAAAGCATTAGCTACTCCCTTGACAACCTTCACCCTTCTATTCCAATCAAATTCAAGTGCTTGCGCGTCATTGGCTAGGACTGAAGCCACACTACCCCTTTCCAAAAACTCATAAACCAAGAACGAGTATCGAGAATGTGAACAAAACCCGTACAATTTCACAATGTTACGGTGACGAATTTCTGTCAAAGCCCGAATCTCATTTTGAAATTGTTTTAGATTGGAAACTTCCTCACTTGGCATTGAATGTAGTTTTTTCACAGCAACGACTTGACTTGTGGACAACTCAGCTCTGTAAACAGATCCACACCCTCCAGCTCCAATGAGATATTTGCTGTCAAATTCTTGTGTAGCTTCAATAATGTTCTCATACACCATCTTGCCATCGTAACTCCATATTGCAAATAGATTTTCACTTCGAGTTATTGTACCTTGGCTTTCTTTAGCACCTACACTTTGGTAGAGACGACACGATGTTCCCAAGGCCAATAATGCTAGAATCGGGATTCCCAAACCGAGGAGTAAAGCTAGCAGCACAACTCTGTTAGCCTTAGAATTATGGGATTGGATATTTGATGTTGGGCAAGGCTCCAAGCCAATGACATTACTGCACAAACCTTTATTATTTCTCAATACTTCAATTGAAGCGTTTCTAAAGGCACGAATGTTTGGAAGTGGGCCCTCTAATTGGTTGTATGATATATCAACAGATACCAAGCTTGACATCTCCTCATTGAAACTGGAAGGAATAACACCAGAAAGATTATTGTGAGAGATATTTAATGTTACTAAGTACTTCAGTTGTCCAAGTGTTGCTGGTATTGCTCCGCCAAGAACATTCCAGCTAAGATCAAGACTTTCAAGAACTTCGAACTGGCCAAACTCAGAAGGAATAATACCTTGAAATTTATTTTGGCTCAAATTCAAGTTCAACAACTTAGGCAAGCTTCCAAGTTGTTTAGTGATGAAACCACTAAAATCATTTGCAGAAAGCTCCAAGGTGTCAAGTTCTTGTAATGATGCTATTTGTATTGGAACATGCCCTGAAAGATGATTGTTGCTTAAAAGTAGCTTGATCAAGGGAGTCAGGTTTCCTAATTCCTTCGGAATTTCTCCTGTAAGATGGTTTGATGATAAGTCAAGTATATGCAAGTTGGAAGCATGCCCTAACTCTGCTGGTATACCACCTGATAAATTGTTGTGAGAGATCTTGAGGGTTGTCAAGTTGTAACACTTACCCCAATTCGGTGAGAGGTGGCCATAAAAATGATTGTCACTTAAATCAATGTGGTCCAAATGTGGATACACACCAAAATCTTCAGTTATGTTTCCTGTCAACTGGTTTTGTTCAAGCCTAACTCTTATAAGACTAGAGCAGTTCTTCAAGCTATTTGGAATTGGACCTGTTAAATGGTTATTGAGGACAGTAAAGCTCTGCAGTGTTCCGCTTATGCAAATATTGTTAGGCAAATTCCCTATGAGATTATTATCATCTAACTGTAAACTTTCAAGATTGGTGAGCCTATTCATTTCTTTTGGAATGTTTCCACCAAGTTCATTTGAGAATAACTTTAGTGTGGTGACTTTTGTCAAGTTTCCAATAGTGGAAGGAATATGACCAACAAGTTTATTTTGACAAAGGGCAAGGTCAATCAAGTTAACCAAATTTCCAACTTCATTTGGAATTGAACCAGAGAGATTGTTGCCGTAAAGATATATGGTCTTCAACATGACTAAGTTCCCAATAGTGAGCGGAATTGGACCAGAGAGATTATTTTTAGAAAGGTCAAGCTCAACCAAGTTAACCAAATTTCCAACTTCATTTGGAATTGAACCAGAGAAACTGTTGCTATAAAGATGTATGGTCTTCAACATGACTAAGTTCCTAATAGTGAGCGGAATTGGACCAGAGAGATTATTTTCAGAAATTCCAAGCTCAACCAAGTTAACCAAATTTCCAATTTCATTTGGAATTGAACCAGAAAGTTCATTTTCAGAAATTTCAAGCTCAACCAAGTTAACCAAATTTCCAACTTCATTCGGAATTGAACCAGAGAGATTGTTGCTATGAAGATACATGGTCTTCAACATGACAATGTTTCCAATAGTGGGCGGAATTGGACCGGAGAGGTTATTATGAGAAATTTCAAGCGTAACCAAGTTAACCAAATTTCCAACTTCATTTGGAATTGAACCAGAGAGATTGTTGCCGTAAACATATATGGTCTTCAACATGACTAAGTTCCCAATAGTGAGCGGAATTGGACCATAGAGATTATTTTTAGAAAGGTCAAGCTGAACCAAGTTAACCAAATTTCCAAATTCATTTGGAATTGAACTAGAAAGTTTATTTACGCCAAGATATATATTCTTTAACAGGACTAAGTTTCCAATTTCTTGAGGAATATTGCCAGAAAGGTCATTGTAACTGAGAGCAAGATAGGAGAGTTTTGAAAGATTACCAATACTTTTGGGAATGGGACCAGAGAAGTCATTGTGGGAGATGCCAAGAGTTTCAAGATTAGACAACACTCCAATTTGTTGGGGAATGCTTCCATGAAACGAGTTGAAATATATGGTTACAGCGACCATGTTGGGAAGTGATGAGAAATTGAGAGTATGAAGTGTACCTGTTACTCCAAAGTGTGTAAGGTTTAGCTTTGAGATAGATTTGGAATCGTAGTGGCAAGTGATTCCAGCCCAATGGCAGGTACTTATATTGGCAGTCCAGGAAGAGAGCAAGGCCTGGCTTTTGTTGTCAAAGCTGGCTTTCCAATTCAACAAAGCATTTGCTTCGCGTTCTTGGATTGTTGTTGTTGCTGCAGCTGAAGAGGCAATGAGGAAGGGACTCATCAAGTACATTAGAAGAAGCCACCAAATTGGTACAACCATCATGGGGCGAAGCTTTGGAAATGCAAACATGATAGCTATATATATCTAGTGCAACTAACAAGAGGCTGATGATGAATATGCGTAGGATATTGCTGATACTTATATACAAAATGCAGCATATATGCATGGCCACTTGTGTTGTTTCGTTGTGAGTTCAGGGTAGACTTAGCAGTCATAGTCCAAAGTCTTTGCATCATATTGATGGACCAGCTGTACTAAAAAAATGACAAGGACGAACAACACTTTTGATAATAAAAAAATAAATAACAATTAATAAGAAATAAAAATAAAGTTAATGGATTTCACATTATTATTTTTCACTTTATTATTATTCAAAAGTATTGCTCTCTAGTATTTTTTAAAAGTAATAAGTCGTTCTTATTTTCTTATGTTGTGAGTGTTTTGTCAAGGCAAAGTCATTACGAAGAAAACATAGTGTATGTATGGAGGAGATATTTGTATGTGATATTAGTGTTATACTAGATATGTACGCTTTATGCTTTATAATGAATGATGTGTGAGTCGTATAAGGTGAAAGACCTCTATTATAACTAAAATATCATTTATCATGTGATTAAAACATATTATGTTAATGTTTCACAATCACTAATTTTCGGTGCATGAACCGAGTAAACTACACATATATGCGCCTTTCTTTTGGTGTGGATGCATATGTAGCATGCCTTGCAGCTGGCAACGTGTCGGTGTTGTGACTTTTGACTACTCTGCTCATGCTTTCCTTGCGCCAACCCCTTAAACCATGATAATGAAATATTTAATGCGTGTTACAAACATATTATCTACATTAATTTTTAATTTATAATAGTGTTTAAAATATATATAAAAACTAATAAATCAATAGTAGATAGTGCATGCATTAAATGTATGCTTTAAGAGTATACAAGACTTTTATAAAAGAATTTGTTTATTACTCTACCAACTTTGTGTTCATCCATGATAAATAAGTATACATAAAACAAATAAATTTATTAACGTACTCCTATTTTTTTTTATAAAAAATTATAAATTAAGAAGTTTTGTTTAACGGAAGAAAATACAGAAGTTATTTCATTCTAAAGGTCATAGAATGACATAATTGTTTTGTGATGGCTACCTGTTCGTTGCAAACATTGATGGCCCGCGGCAAAGACTTATTGAGGATGAAGTCAAGCATGACGACGCCAGCGTTCTCTTTATATCTCTACTTTTTGTGTCTTTACTTTGTTTTCTTTATGTTATCTTGTTTCAGCTTTTGGCACTTTAGACCGTATCCAAGGCAAAGAAATAAGGAAAGAGTAAAGAGCTCCGTGGTTCAATGAGCTTAGTTGGGAATCAAATGCTTATCCCTATGTTAGTGTGTGCTTGTCAAATATATTTTATTAATAATGCAGAAAGTGTTTTTCAAATATCACATGTAAAAATTTATTTAGAGCACTACATTATTTTAACACTTAGTATGATTAGAAAGTAAAATTAATGACATAATGATTAATTCCTTAAACATTATATCAGATTTATTTTAGTCATTATAAATAACTAATCATAATATTCATTCATCAAATGTATGTATGAGTTAATATATTTAATATTATGTGTCAACCTCTTGAATAAGAAAATAATATCATATTTTACATCAAAAGGAATATACACAGCCAAGAGGAAGGTAAAATAAAACATATAAAATTTGCATATGTTGCTAGGATAATCATACCTGACCATTCCACATTGCTTGACTTTTGTATTTTCATGACTTATTTTAAATACTGTCGTAATTAATGTTACATTACCATTATATGTGCTACATTCAAAATATTAATTCAAAATATAAAGGGATAGGACTAAGAAATTCTCTAACCACTCAACTGAACTGAAATGGTTGAGATTAGTTGACATTGATCCAAATTGAGTATAGTGCTATAGCCGCTTTTTAATAACACTGGTATCAACTAGGACTACCCTTTCTTCTTTCAGTGAGGGCTGCTTGTTTTCTGCTTGGCCTTCTCAATGAGGGGCTTCAACTGCTGCACCATCTCGCTCTGTGAATAAACCTTATCTCGCTCTGTGAATACCTCTCGATGCGCTTCTGGATCACAGGCTGCACCATCTTCAGCCATTCCATATCGCCTTGTGTGCTGGAGCACTGGCCAAGGCTAATGGGACATTCTTTTAATCCATCGAACTCATACAATACTCCATCGGCAGGTAAACATCATCGTCTTTGCCGGCAGCCTCTCAAAGCTATTATTCGCCGTGCGAATGAGTTCACTGTTGTTGATAGCCAACCCTTTTGAGTTCAGGAGGAGGGAAGTTGTTGGTAAACCCTCTCAGTTTCGTCAACTCTGGACCGATGTCAATATCCGGCGAATTCATAAGAATAGACAAGATTGCTTGGGTTGCACAAGCATTGTTAATTACCCACAAATGGAGCCACTAAAATCAGTAAAATAACAGAAATACTATAATTGAAAATGTAGTAAAAATCAAACTCACCTGGCTAGCGAAAAACAAGTTAGGGTTTGGATCTTTGATTACAACGTGCTCGTCCTTCTCTCCTGGACGCCATTTGAAAAGAAAAATCAACCCATATACAGGCCTGTAATTAAGGGTTTAACCCCCCAAAAGAAGGGGGGAGAGAGAGAGAGAGAGAAATAGAAAGAGAGAAGGAAGGCAAATGTTCGCAAATTAATTATGATAATGAGCTGTAAGGGGACCAGAGTGTTCTACATTGGAAATGAATAGCAATAAAACTGGCACAGATTGATTTGAAACCTACTTGAATACATATACTTTCAGGTAATCTCTCTCACGATTCTAGTGAAAAATCTACGCTGTAGATTGGTGGTTGGAAGTTGTCAGCCTCGACTTCAAGCCATTGTTCCACAAGACCCCTTTCTTCTATCGTCTTCCCCAGCAAGTCAGCAATACCTAGGTCCTTATACTTCTCTTCTCTGCATAGTATCTCATTATTGCGCGAGATTCTGAAGAAATTGGTTGAAACAAATTTATTAATATGAATACTATGAACTGAATATCCTACGCTAATTAGCAAATGAGAAATTTGTGTGGTCCTAGATCGCCATATTGGATATACTATAGATCATATAATAAAAGGCATTTCAACTTTCATTTTAGGAGGATTCACCACTTATAAATGAAATGTTATTTATTGTGACGCTATGTTACCACAAAAGAATCTCTCCTAAGGAATACAAAAATTAAACTTACCGTAACCCAGTCAGAACAATGAAAGTTTCTCACCTTTATCAAATTACGCCATTGAGTTCTTTGCAAAAAGAAAAAACTAAAAACTAAAAGCTAATCCATTGCATGCAGATCCGTAAGAATTACAATTAGAAAAGGCAAATGATGATGCAGGGCAGGTATGAAACAGGTCCCAACAAATTAATTTAACATTTTGGTCAATATTTCAACAGAATTTGAAATACCCACATCAATAAGGGGTGCTTGCTACCTCTACAAGATTGATGCAAACGAAGGAGATGATCAAAATCAACAATCCTTAACTACATGGCATCAAATTAAAAAGAAGAAAAAAATGCAGAAAAAAGGGGATTAGGTGGCTAACCATAGAGAGCATAATCACCATCTTGAATTACAGGAACAAGGCCAAAAGGCTGCAGATTCATGACAAACAGATATAATTATAATACAAAAAAGAAAAAGAAGAAGCCAAAAGAAATTGAGAAATCTTGAAACCCTATTTAAGTGAAAAGAGCATAAGAATGAAAATAAATTGAACCTGCAACTTGAGGAACTCAGGTTCATGATGCTCTCCCTTGAGGAGGTCGACATCCGCTGTTTCAAACTCAATTTCCTTCTCAATGAAACACACTAGCACCCTTTTCGGATTGCCGTAGGTTGGGCCATACACCTTCAATACCATGGTTTTCTACGGAAGAAGAAATTACTGACAAAAAAAAAAATCACTACTTTATTTTGTTTTGGTCACACAAGTGAAAATAAAAATTGAATCTTTCTGCAAAATATGTAATGGTTTAAGAAATTGGAGAGAGAAAAGGAAGAATAGGAAGTGAAATTAGTACCTATGCTGTACCGGATGAGTACTCTTCAGTCCTTGGAGCTCCGTGGATGATCAGGCTGGGTGGGTACCTGCAAAGACTCCGATGCCAAAGTCATTAGAGGTTCGAGATGTGTATTCAGATATGGGGGATTAAGTTCTCAGGCCTTACCTGGCTGGCTGGCCTTGCTTATGTAACTGGAGGATTTATGTGATTGCCTCAGTTCCGCGCTACGATTCCGCGGGCACTTTACCTATTCTGGTTCCGTAGTTCGTTTCGTGACGTCCGTGGGGGCATCCATTAGGGGATGTGAGTGTAGCTGATTACGTTGCGGATGGGCGAGCTGTGTGAATTGTTGAAAGCCTATTTCCTGCTGTTTGCACTTTCTAGTTTTTATTTTCCGTCTACTGTGTTTGCTTTCAAATCCTCGAAGGATTCAATTGCAGTACAGTGAGAAGGTTGTCATCCTTTGGGATTGATGCTTTAAAACAATCGTCTTTGAATTGTGATACTTTAAGCTATAAGGGATGGTTGGCTTGTTGAGTAAATTAACAAAGAACAGATTGCAAATAAATTGAAGGTATAAATTGGAATTGAGTTAAGCTAGTGAAGGAAGATGTTGGGATTTGAGTTGTAATATTACTTTAATGCAACCAATAGTTTAGTATATATGATCTATGAGTTCTTGGTTTTATCGCCACCAGTTCTTAACTTAATCATCTCTTTCAAGCATGTTAAGATTACTCAGTTTCCTTTATTATGTTGTCAATTTTTTGCACAAACTTAACAAAGTATCTTGACATTAATTCGGATGTTAAAACGACTAATCCTTTATTCCAGTTACGGCAACTTAGAATTAGATGAATTGATCTAGGTCAGACTTTTAATGATTGTAACTCTCGTTCACAACACTTAAGCATGAAATCAAGCTTTTAGCATAGTAAGATTGATTTTAACTTGGTTACAACTTAATTAGTATAACTTTCGTTCATACAAGTAAGTCTCAAATCAAGAATCAAAACACTAAACAAAAGCTAGCATTAAGTATAAGATCAATCATTAAAATCATAGAACATCATAGATTCATATACATAAGTCAAAATGGATACATTTAAGGAATACAACACATCAAATCCCAACAATAAAGAAAGTTAGCTATCCATGGTTATAGATAGGTTACAAGGTTACAAAGATTTAGAGCAATGGTAGGTTGGAGAGGAGTGGTGGTTTGCTTCCACACTTCCACCACGGTCTACAACTGTTGGAAACTTCTACAGCACTTCCCCTAAGGGATTCTCTAAATCCTAACTTTCTTCCTAACCTAAACTTAAAGTAATATGGAAATGGAGTATGGAGTGAATAAAGTGGATGGGAGATGGATGGGAATGTCTCTCTTGAGCTGCAGGGGTGCCCTCTATTTATAGGCCTTGGATTGGCTCTTTCGCTCAGCGGTATGCTTTAATCGCTCAGCGATGTAATGATTACTCGCTGAGCGAAACTGTACTTTTCGCTGAGCGCTCTCTTTAGGGGACGGCTAGTGGCTGATCTTCTGACAGATTCCCCGGCGGCTTGCCAACTAGTGGCGGCTGGCTCTAGCTGGCCTCATAAATGTGGCGGCTGCAAGTGGCTTTGGCACGTACAATCGCTTAGCGGTTTAGGTTAAATCGCTAAGCGATCAGAGTGCTAACCGATGGGCGAGAGGGACGGTATCGCTCAGCGATTTGCCTTTTTCTGAACTTTGTCTTCTTGTGTTGTTCATTGTAACAATTGCATGGCATTTCCTTTCTTTACCTTCCTTCTTGTTTCTCTGCAATAATTACCAAAGTTAGGCCATTTTGTCCCTGCATATTTTACTTTATAGAACTTTGTGGAAAGCGAGGAATATTCAATCGTTTTTTGTATAGATTTAGAACAGATAAGTGCCAATTATATTTCTAAAATTCATCACAATTTGGCACTTATCATGAACCG
>QANU01004444.1:9783-92957 GCA_003254905.1 Nissolia schottii
ATACTCTTTAAGAACATGTATTGGAGATTCACTATTTATGTTGATTCCTTGAATGTTAGTTGCACAGGAAGTCAATCAATAATGCAGATAAAGTCAACTCATGATCAAATCAAAAACCCCGATATTTGTAAGTTGTAACTGTACAACTTTTACTTTCTCTATTCATTTCTTTGTTTTCAATGATTCACTAAATTAGAAAAAATTCGTTAGCAACTAGAAAATTTGGGTGAGAGAGAAGAGTGGAATAGCTAATAGCTAGCTAGAGCGATCGCATATTTGAAAATATATTGTTTAGAAATTAGAAGCAGGTTTTTTTTTTCTTTTTTTTTTTTGTGATGAAGTACATGTAGACTTGGATGATGTGGAATGTGAAGATAATATAAATTATTATTGTACACTCCTAAGGGTGACTTTGATGTATATATAAAATAAAAATGGAGGGAAAACTTTTATCCGTTAAATTTATGTATAAAATTACACATTAATTTAATTTATGAAAGTTTTCTTTTATTTATTTTTACTTCAGAGCTGCTACTTGACTTGATATACTAGAGGGGTTGCATTGCCTGCCCTCTCATAATTAAATTGTTATATAAATATATGTGTGTGTGTTAATTTATAACTTTCTACAATTGAAAGAAATGAGTTCAAAAAATCGTTTTTGAAGGATATGAAACGTGGAATGCGGGAATGTTTAAGGGCCTCGAAAAACTGATAGAAATAATCGCAGTGTAGTTTTTTTATTTTTTATTTTGGTTTACATGAGTTACGGTTATTATACAATGTTATTATACATTGAAAATGTGAAACTATAATAAATTTGTTTGTAGGGTTAAAATTGAAAAAAGGATTGTGACCAAAACAACGATTAAAGTGCTTCAACAACATTATATGGTGATCGTAAAAAAAATAATACTGTATAATAGTGTAGATATTAGAGTGGATCAAATAGTATATATAATTAAAATATAAAGAATTATTGTTTTGCATAAATCTAACACCTAATATTTAAAGGCATTAATCACAATAAAAAAGATGAGAACTAAAAAGAAGTGAATATACATAATAAAATTTGTTTTTATTGTAAGGTTGACCCAAACATGAGATGATGTTAGAATTTGATCTAAATTACCCCTTATCAGTGAGATCCATTAGACCCTGCAATAGGAATATGTGCTGAATTTGCAACCATGGGAAGTGATGAGTGGGGCCAAAACTCAGCTGAACGAGAATGGACTCATGGGGCCATATTTGAATGCAACTATTCATTCACGCAGTGCTCACAAAGCAGGACCATTTGGTTTGGGTTACCACTTAGCGCACACCAAAAAATAAACACACTGATCATGTTGACTACAACCTAATTACCCAACTTTGAAGGCTTTACTAACTCAACCAGAGCAGTTTCCTTCGCAACATTTCCTGCATTATTTTACTTTTACTTTTACTTTTTACTCGCAATTAATTCTCCCCAATCCACGGGATCCCGTTGTAACCCTTCTCCATTGTTCTGTGATTTCAGCCTTGTCTGTCTCTTTACATTAATTTTGTACGTTTTTTTGCACTCTATAGTCTGTCGCTATATATTATTGAGTCGGTTGTATGTTACTCACAAGGTAGAACCGATTAATACTTTATCACACTTGATTCTCGAGATTAAAATGGCTAAGATTGTTAGGCCCACAAATCTCATGAGTCTGGAATGCCCAACAACCTAAGGTCCACATAATTGACTAAATATATTGGTTTAGCATTTACCGTATACACATAAATCTCGAGATTAAACGCAAATGCACACAATAAAGATAAGGTTGCTCAAATACACTAGCGACGTCAGAATATCACGAACAAATAGTCATTTTTTCTTAATAACATTTTTCATTGCGGGGAAAAGTGCTTCGGAAATATGTGATTTCTAGTAGACTTAAATTCAAAACCATTTAATGTCTTCTACACGTTGTTATCAACTTGTGATGAATATAATGTATATACACGAGAGAGCGGATATAATGTCTAATACCCATTTGTTTAAAACCCAATAGCAACTAGAATATGATATAAAATCTGACCTGCAATTTTAAGGGGAGATTTTAAGTATCTAAGCTTTCTCTTTTTAAAGATACATTCAAACATCCTGATTTTTTTTATTAACTTTTAATAAATTTAACCAACAATTTTAATTATAAAATGAAGATGGGCCTTCATGTACAGTTGAGACCCATTTTTTATATTTTTACTAAAATTGATATAATTGTCTCAATCTAGTAAGGTAGGATTAGTCAAACTCCTAATCATAAGATATAGGTGCCGGTAGCTCCATTGAAAAAATAAAGGAGAGTCCTCCTTCACTCTAATAAACATTTAGTTATAAATTATTAGATAATTATAATAGTATTAGAATTCCGTTGAATAAATTCGGCCTTTCTTTGCATTATTATTATTATTATTATTATTATTATTATTATTATACTTTATACATACACGGCTTACTCAACAGTACTGACCACTGAAAGAGCTGTCTCTACCAATTAATAGTGTAATCCAGCTTAGTTAGCAAGAGATGGATCCGTGAGTAGCTATTAGATCTCATATAGTTTTCTTGATACTGGATCAGGATATATAGTGCATTAATTTTAATTAAGAAAGAACTTTTCAAGTTTCAAATACTTTATGATAGTTTTCTTAGATTATGTTGATACTGGATCAGGATATATATTACTTTAATTAATAAAGAAATTAAGAATTTGAAGTTTCAAATATATATTACTAGTATTTAATTAGAAAGTTTCCTATCATGTTACAACAAGCTGAGGGAATATTCATATAACTCTACATTGGCTTTTCCACTGTCTTTTGGGAAAAGCTTCTAATGTCCGTGACATTGACACACGCAGTGCGCCTAACACACAGTTTTGCTTCTTAATTAATTATGCAATTAAAGTACTAATGATTTGTGGCATGCACTCATATCATTCAAGGCTAATTCATACATCCCCACTATAACTATATGGTTTAACTAACAAATGTCTAAGAACACTTGTTAAAAAATCTAAAATAGTATAATTTCGTTAAAAAAATAAAATTAGTACGTCTTAAATGCAAAAAGAGTATCAAAATTTACAAAATATTCACTAAGAACACGTGTTAAAAGAAAAATAAGAAAAACTCTAACTGTATAGTTTGATCACAAAGTTTGTCCGTTAATGTTATTGTAAATTTATAATCCACATGTTGTCACATTGGTCACGAGATATATGTTCTTGTATGTATTTTGTCAGACTTTAGCTAGGACAAGCTTATACGTAGAATGTTTTAAGCATATGACAATAAATAATTAATGATATGCAAACACCAATAACAATAATCGAAGGGAAAAAGAATTTTGTAACATATATGTTGAATCATTGGATTAAAATATGCTGATTCCTTTTTACAACTTGCATTGAAGTGTTTTTTTTTTATTTTTTATTCAACACTATTTGTTATTTTTCATTAATATAACACTATTTATTATGCCTTCATGGATATTATTTTTTAATATTTTCCATTTTAAAATAGCTAGTTGTTTTATTTTTATATAAAAACAAAAATTATCGAGTCTTGTGAATTTAAAAGGTATAACTACATTTGATTTACTCCACCAACATATGGTTAGTTAGAGTGAGTGACATGGTGCTCCAACTCCTTAATTAATCAGTAGTCTTTAGTTTGAACCCTAAAAAAAGAATTACATAATTTGTGTTGAGAAATGCTACCTTCTTAAGTGAGTCTTTTAATTCTTTGAGCTGAACATAGGGCAAAGTACTTCAACCAAATATCAATGCATGCTTAAAGACCAAAATCAATTTACTCCACTACTATAATGTTCTTTGTATAACTTAGCGCGTGTTTGGGAAGTTGGAAGAACAATTAGTTTTTCTTTCCCAAAAGCCAGGACAAGTAAGGAGGTGGCCTTTAATTGTATATATTTAATACAAAGTGGCGGTTTTCCACCGCCACAACTTTTTGGTTAATAATTCTGTTTTAGCCGTGGATTGAAACTGCTGCAAACTGGTTGACCGCACGATATAGTCTTATGGGGGCAGTTGGAACAAGAATGTTATGTGTACACCCAATTTCATACACTCATATATACACCATTTAAATTAGGTAATTAATGATTATTATACGTATACAATATAGTTTCTCAAAATAGAACACAAACTTAAAGGCGTTAAAACACAAACATTACAAGCGTTAAAGCACAAACTTTATACGCATTTATGCACAAACTTTATTTGGACTACACTACCAACCTATAGTTCAGAGTTATATACAATCTGAACTTTATTTAAAAATGCATAAACATTATAAATAGTAATGCACAAATTTTGTACATATGAATACACAAACATTACAAAATTATTAGAGTATTTTACAATCTGAACTTTATTTAAAAAAATGCACAAACATTATACCTAATAATGCACAAACTTTATTCTCATAAATACACAAACATTACAAACTTATAGATGGTATTTTTAACTATATTTAATTAAGTACATAAACATTACAGATGTTAAAACATAAACTTTATGTATATAAGTATGAGGTGTATGTATAGTGTGTGTTTTTGGGTATACGTGTAGCAGGACTCCAATTAGAAACCATCCCGATATTTTTTGTTTTTTCAATGGGTACTGAAAACCGCTGTTAAACGACCCCCCAATGCTCAATATTGCAGTTAAATGCCAATCACTATAAAACACATTTAGCGGCGATTACAACTGATGCTAAACACTACTTATAATCGTTGCAAAGTGATTTTTTTTGGTGTAGTGTGGTTAAAGATAAAAAAACGAATTTATCGCTTACTAATGTTCTTTTTATACTTAGCGCATGTTTGAAAAGCCAGAAAATTATTGTTTTTTTTTTCCTAATAGTTTTAACAAAATCACTTGTGTTTGGGGTTTAAATATGGAAATATTTTATATTTTTTTTAAAGTGCAGTTTTCAATTGATTTCTAGCTATTAATGAGAAGGCAACCCTTTGAAACTTTTGATTACGACTAATCATAAGCTGATTATTTTTAAATTAAAATATTTTTACCAAATAGATCATGAATATCAAATATTACATAATACTATTGGGCCTTGTGTCCGTCAAGCAATGGATATGTGTCTAGATAGTTTTATCAATTGTGAAGGAAATGTTTGGGATGAGTTATGGGAGGTTTCTATCCGTTTTTTTTTTTTTTGTGTTTTTTTTTTAGTGCACGATATCTATTACTGGTGGTAGCAATGACTAATCCTCTTATATCAATTGAACTCACACGAAATAATAAATTACTGACCACTTAATTTTTTGTGTGTGTGGTGTTGAATATGGTTGTTCTCCATTTAATCTTTTTAATTTTATTTTATTAACTAATTAATTAAATCATATGATAAATTTTGAATAAATTTGTACGGATTTTATTTTTTTTAAAAAAAAATCATTGAAATTTAGTGAGGCAAAAAATTAAAGTAGTTATATTTTTATATCCTCTTTATCTGATTGCATAGATAAATAAGATACCAAGTAAACCATAAGGGCACTTTCTTTCTGACGACACTACCAAAAAAAAGTTACGTTTAGCAACAGTTTCATGTACATTTTTAAGGCTATTTTGAACTTTTGCAAAATGGTTTTGCAGTGGTTTGCAAACCACCGCGTAAATTATTTTTCATAGTTTGGGGGTGACTGTGCCGGGCAAATAATAGCTTCTAATGATCCATTTTCTAGTCTTTTTTTCTTTTGCTCAATAATCCGCCGGTAATAAAATTGCTAATAGACAAAATTATGTAAAAAATATTCGTCAATTTTGAGTGAATCATATCATTTTATTTCATTCATTCATACACTTTCATGATTTTTGTTAGAGATTTTGATATCAATCATCTAATTGAATTGCATTTCTCTTGAAACACACCATATTAATTTCTCTAAAAAAATACAAATCGTTAATTAGAATGGAGAAGTAACATGAAACAACAAATTTTGAAAGGAGTAATGCTCACTTTGGTCCTTGAAAGTGTAAGCTTAAGTTACATTAGTTATTGAAATTTAAAATTTGACTTTTTAATAATTAAAATTGTAAATTATAAGTCAAATTCGGCACTTAGACCATTATCATTATTGTATTATCACATTTTCGCTGATTTATTATATTAAAAGGGACGATAACAACAATTGAAATTGCAAATGAGTTGTAACTGCACTTTGAAACTGCAAATAAGGTCACCAGAACAATTATGGTGGCAAATGAAGCTGCAATAGTAACTAAGATTTATAGGTCCAAGTATTGCACAACCACTATTGTTACGACATTCTTATATAATACGAAAAATTAGTGAAAATGTAACAATACAATAATGATAATGAATTGATTGACTAATTTGACTTGTAACTTATAATTTCAATAACTAAGAAGTCAAATTTTAAATTTTAAAAAATATAATGATTCAAACTTACACTTTCAATAATTAAAACCATTATTCCCCAATTTTGAAAGCTATCAACACTGTAAGTTACAAACGTTGCCAGCACAATGCTGAAGCCGCAACTTTTAGACTGTATCTTCAAACCGCAAAATCTGTTTTATATGTTCATTGCATACTTGTATCATTATTGGTAATAGGAATAGGATGAGTCCATTTCCAACGTTGGCACTTCATGTCTTGTCAAACGTGTAAACCTTGAATTCTATTATGAGTTTCTTTGCTGTTTTGGTTTAGTTTGGTCAAAATTGAAACTGCATCTAAGTGTAGTGACTTTCCGTGAATGATTTGTGAGTGGTCAACTTTGACCTTATTAATTAGATAAGGGAGGGTGAATAATTTAAGGGTCTACATAAGTTGTGTTTATTAATGTGTTTATGTCTCAATGGTTAAATTTGAGTCTTACAAAGATTGATTAGAGTTTTGAAAAGTTGAAATATGAAGTGTTGAAATTGTGTTTAGACAATAATTTTTAATTAATTTAAGATAATTATATTTTATATAATTGATAATCAAAGTATACCAAACATCTTTTTCACAAATGGTTAATTGATAATCAAAGTATACCAAACATCATTTTCACAAATGGTTAAATCCTTTTCAGCTTTATTTTTATTACGTGTCTAAGTGAGGTTGTCAAACTTAAGAGTTTAAGTAAACTCTTGAAATTTCAACAAACTTAAATTATAACGTTGACTCGTAAGTTAATTTGTAAAAGTTTACACATTTAATAAATATATTATATAAACAATATAATTAGTAACTAAATATAATTAAATATCATATTTATGCTTAATATTGAACAAAATATATGAGCAAATTATCATTAAATATATCTTAATTCATCACTTAATTGTTATTTTATACTTTATTTTGTAATTCAATAAAAAATAACTCAATTATAATAAATATATAAAATTAGCTTCATAAACTCAATAGATGTTTAAAATAAACAAATCAATCAAGTGTCCAATAAAATTAACAAATTTGTACGTGCATTTTAAGGACAAAATCAAGCGTAGATATAAAATTGTAAACACGCTACTCATTTTGTTAGAGTTTATTTAAACCCGTATGAGTTTATCCAAAAAAGAGTTTACAACAGTGTTAGCTCATTTTTATGTGGTAAGATCGTAAATTCATAAAGGTTTAAGAGTTAACTTGAGAGTTTAACAAGTCAGGCTAAATATGAATTGTTAAAATAACATCTACAAAAAAAAAAATTTCTACATATAAAATGCTCGACTATTATGATAAGAAAACTTCAAAAATAAAAAAATTGAGTTTCACCCCTTGATACTTAAACACGTTAATAAACCCAACTTACAAAGATTCAAGTTACATATAATGTTTAAATTGTGTTTAGACAAGAGTTTCTAATTAATTTAGGATTACTATATTTTATATATAATTGATAATCGCAGTATACCAACAAAAAAGTATTAAAAAATATATAATTGGTAATAAATACTATGTCATATATATTAGTATATTAACTTTCAAGAATTTATAAAAGATAAAGTGATTTTAATAATGATTGAATAATTAAAATAAAAAAATATTGACCTTAATTAATAAAACTGAAAAAAAAAATTTATATGAGGGTAATTTAGTAAATAAACATATATTTCAATTAATAAAGAATTTTGGACTAAAGTGTATGTCTTGGCAATAGAGATAATGTCAGCGGATAAGTATGAGTAACCGGCGGATGATGAGTTTTTAGGTGGAGTTTGCAGTGAATTGTGTTCGTCAATAAATAGCCCGTTGGTAATAAGTAGTGGCAGATAAATTATTCAACTCAAATTTTTGGCGGATATATTCACTGATAAGAGGAAACAAAAATATCCTCGGCTATAATTATCAGCAGATATATCTGTCACTAAATTATTTAAAATAATTTGATTTTGAATTTTGAATTTCTAATTTCTAATTTTTTAATATTTTCTTGAAATTTTGAAATTAATAATTAATTAAATAAATAACATATAATTATAATTATAATTTCATTACAATTGATTAAGAAACAAATAAAAATATTATTATTAATCATCATAACCATAATCCATTAATTCAAAACATTACAAATATTGTTTATTCTAAAGATCCTAAGCCCTAAATTAACATTAATCATGTTCGCTAGCAGGAGATTCTCTATCCTTAACCCTAAACCGCAAACTAATTTGATCATCCAATGGTAGTGAGTGATTATCTATTACTAAAGATTTGATCATCTGCTGACAATGGACGATTATTTACCACCTCATATTTGATCCTCTACTAGTAGATGATGCATCTCCATTGCCACAAAGGATGAATCTTCTGACAATGGATAATTGTCCACTACCTTAGATTGATCGATCTATGATAAAATCCTAAAACTACTAAACCTTGATTTGATTAAGGCAAATCATCTACTGGCAGTGACCAATTTTTCTCTCTATGCATCCAAACCATATATCCTTTCAAGAAGAGCAATTCGACGTTCAAGATCATCTATTCACGGTGACCAAGAATGTGAGGGAGGTGCCTTAGAATGTAGAGGTAGAGGTCCACTCAAAGGCTCGCTTTTGTCTGTCATATCCTAAAAAAATATAAATATACATAAGTTAAAAAAAATATAAATATACACCAGTTAAAAAAATATATAAATATACACAAGTAACAAGTTAACAAAATATAAATACACAAATTAACTCCAACCCTAACCCTAACACATACCCAAACCTTTATACTCTAAACCTTACCCAACTTCCATACCTTAAACCTAGCCCTAACCGTTATATAATCCTAAACCTTACCAAAATTCTAACCCTAAACTATACCAAAATCAAAAGACCATATCCCCAAATCATAGTCAAAACAATAACACAATCAAACAAACTCTCAAATCACAATAAAATATAATTCACAGTCAAAATCAAATAAACAATCAAAATAAAATAAAGATAGAAGAACAAGATTTACAATGGTTTTGCAGTGCTTTAATGGTGGCGGAGATCGGGAGGCGAAGGTGTGTGCGTAATGGCCTCGACGGTGGCGACGATAAGGAGACAAGGGTGTGGGCATGATGACCTAGGTTTTAGGGAGTGGTGGCCTTGGTGGCGTGGAGGTGGGTGTGGATTTCGGAGGTGGCCTCCGTTGCCTTGGTGGTGGAGGCGAGGTTATGGGTGGAAGTGGAGGTAGGGGAGATGGGCATGGCTGATGGCGTTCGTGGAGGTGGTGGCTGTAGGTATGGGTTTCGGTGGTGGTGGTGGTGGTGGAGACGAGTGTGGGCATGGTGATGGATATGGGTGGTAGAGAGATGAGGAAGAAGAGAAGGTTCAAGTATTTATGTATGCACACTGTTTCTAGTGGATAAATCTGTCGATAGTTTTTTGAAATCCACCAATAACCATAAAAATGAAATACATCGTTTCATTTGTGTAGGAAATCTCCTTAATGAAATTTGATTATAGGTGGATAAATCTATCGCTATAATATTATCCGTAGGTAAAACCCAAAACCTAACCCTAAACCCTAACCTTTAAACGAATAACTAGAGTAATTAAATGAACCCTAGTCAATAAGACACTACTAGAAAAATGCTTTCTACTGGCAAATTTTATCAGTGAATATATCTACTGACATTACCGACAGATTTTATGCCCTAATCCGCTGGTAAATGCTTTTCACAAGTATTTTGGTGAAGATCATCATATTTACCAGCAAATAATTATCCATCGGAATATTTACTGGTGCCAACACGTTATCGGTGAATTTATATAAATGATAAATTCACCGGTGGATATATCCATCGGTAACAATTTAGGGTTTAGAATTGTTAAATTTATTGTTTATATTCTTCTTCTAAAAGAACACGGCATAAGCACATTACCAAAATTTGACATATGATGTACCTAACCAATTATGAGACCCATGTATGGTTGAAACATAGTAAACAATATGCCTCATGCATGATTACCAAATAATATTATCATATGATTAATAATTACAAAAATGACGTGGAGAAAAATTTATTCTTTGGTACAATGCTAGGTATATATATCAAATAGACACAATCGTCTTAATTTTGTTCTTGTGAGGAATAACTATTGTTGGTTATGTGTGTGTTATTGATGATCTCTCTCTCTACATATATATATTGATCTTTCTTTAAACATAAGAACATAAGATGATAAAATTAGTTATTATTAGCATATTTATCTACCGAAAACGAAACCTGGTGTTTTGTTTATCAAAATTACCGACAAATTTCCTTTTATCGGCTTTTGTTGGTAACCATATTTTTTGAAATTGGCGAGATTTCCACCCAAGTGAAACACGTCATATTACTTAATACCATTACTGATGGATTTCCATCGATAATAATTGTGGAACACTATTTCAAGAGATCCCCTTTTTCTTCCTCATTTTCTTCTTTTCCTCCTTCTCTTTAACCCTCTGCCACCTCTGCATCCACCGTTCATCGATTGGCTATTGCCACCTTCGCCGTTGCCTTCGCTCCCATCGTCTCTACCAAGGCCAACACTTCCTGATGTCATCGTCTCCACAAAAACCGCTGCCACCATAGCCCTCGTCTCCACTGCTTCCACTGCCTCCACTGTCGGTAGGTCTCCCTCACCGTTTATTTATTTATTTATTTTAGGATAGTTAATCATAATAGGATAGATGATTGTTGAGCTAGGTTGATTGGTTGTTTATTGTGTGTTAGTGTGTATGTGTCTGTTAATTATATTAAGTGTTAGTGTGTGTGTTTATGTAATTTTGTGTAAGTGTGTTTATATAATTGATTAATTGTTTGTAAGTGTTAGTGTATGTGATTGTGTTAATGTGTCTATGTGGTAAGTGTTAGTGTGTGCGTGTGTATATATGATAGGTGTGTGTGGCTTAGTGTGTGTGCAATAAGTGTTAGTGTGTGTTTATCTGTTTAGTGCTTGTTGTTTATTAGTATAATTGTTATTTAAAGTATTGTTTACCCTTTTTTTCTAGATATGGCTTCAGGAAATAATAGAGGTAGAGGCAAGGGCGATGATGTACAAATAAACATTAGATGAGGTGAGATTGTAGCGGACTCAAAGCCTTGGCAATGATGAAGGTGGAGCTGACGTCCCAGAAGTTGATGAGGAGGTGCTATGGTTGGAGGCCACCGACAGTATGAATAGAAAATGCACATATGGCCAGGGTGCAATTCTCCTTAAGACAGGCAAGAGAGGGGGGCAGAGAGGACGACTAGTTGCTAGCACTGCTTCTAGGTCCGCTGCCATGCCTACTGAGGATGACATCTGTCGTGTCGTTCATGGTCTCAGTGTTGAACTCCACACCTAGGCCATGCACCTGTAGTAGGAGGTGACTCACCTTCGAGAAGAGTTAAAGGCACAACAGGCACAACGGAAGAAGGAAAAAATGAAGATGAAGAAAAAAGATGACTTCTACCTCCTCCCGCATGTGGTCAGATCGACAGGTAGGTAGATCATCACAGCCGTCAGACTTTTCCGTGTCTAAAAGCTCAGATGACAACAATGAAGACAAGCATATCCCCAACATTCCTATCCCTGGCCACGAAGCAGATGATAGCGAGAATTCGATGAGCCTTGGACACACTCCCTACCCCAACCCCAACCCCAACCCCAACCCACATCGTCATAGTAGTGACCACTCTTGATTTTTTTTTTTCATTTTAATATTTTTTTAATGAATATTAAATGTATTGGATATTTAATTTTGTTAATCAATATTAATCTATTATTTACGATTACAATATATATATATATATATATATATATATATATATATATATATATTCAATTTCTCATATTTCTGGCAAATATATCTGTCGGTAAGTTAAATAATATTATTATAATACAACTATTTATCGATGGATATATTCACTGGTATCTACCATCGAACACATAATCTGACAGTAACTAGTTACCAATGACGTCCATACCTTTGGATACTTTTCAACAAAAAATCCGCTAGAAATAATAAAATTCATCGGTATTTTATCAATAGAGAGTGTTTTTCTAGTAATGACAAAAAAAATAATGTCATATTAATCCTAGAGCAATTACATGTATCTACGTTGTCTCAAATTGTCTACACTTTTATCATCCTTTTACACATACATTAACCACCATTGTACACTAACTAGAATGACTATGTTAGTCTTCAATTAAACATGCACAATCACTTTGAGTTTGCGCAATAATCAATTATTAATTTACTTGTCACGGTCATTCCTGTATGATAAATTCTGATAATAAAGTGTGAAGCCTATTTTGTTTGGTCTATACTTAGTTCTCATAATTCATTAGACCCATTGTATGTTAGATTTTTGATGATGCGCTTATATCGTGATTGTTTATTAAAAAAGATAAACAAGAAATTTAATAAATCCTAAATCCTTACCCTGAATTTATTAAAAAAATATCATTAATCGACGAAAACATCTGTCGATATTACTTTTTCTTATATTTTTCAAAATATTTAGTAATTATCGGCAGATATATCTAACGATAACATATAGGTGTCACTTGAAGCCATATTATTCTTGCAAAAATTTATGATAAATATATGTCTACTAGTAATACTGAGTTTCCTCATTAACATAATTAAAAAATGTACTTACCAGGGGATTGGGGACACAAAATTTACATATATTTATGGCAATTATATTCGTGAATAAACTTTATTAGTATTTACCATTTTTTTAAGTTGTGTGGGGGTGTATTTTTCTCTAAACTTAAAGTATAGAACGAAAATAGAAGTCACATGAACTCTTTAACTTCTTATTACTTTCTGGCAAGTAAAACCTTGGGAATCATTTGGCAGGGGAGTATCATGGTCATAGGATATATCTTCTCAATTCACAAATATATGTGTGTGTGTATTATAATAAATAAAATCAGACATAAAACCGACAAATCCACCCAACCTATACCGCCAAACACATTTCTTAGAAGATGCAATTGACGTTATCATTGGATGTGGGTTGAAATGAAAGATTCAATCGTCGTAGTGGGAGATTAATTAAAAAGCTTTTATGATGAATATCTTATTTTAGAGAATAAAATAAAATATTTTATTATTAAATTAATAAAATTAAAATTAATAAAATAAATGTTATTTTATTAATTTAGTAATAAAATTTTTAACAAAATAAAATTTTTAACATTACTTTTAAAATGAGAAATTTCATTAATATTCCAAATTCCAAAATCACAACAATTACAAGATAGTGCCGTGACCCTCATTGATTTTGCTTCCACCTTGTTTGGCACACATACCATAAGCCTTTAATTATGGTTCGTACTAACATAATAAAAGAGAATTAAAATGTCTATTAAAAAAAATAAAAGAAAATTAACATGGCACGAGGTGGGCAGGTCCATGCTTAAGAGAATGTATGGTTGTCTGTTTGCTCTATGGGTTGCCTCCCCCCACTAACCTTGACATCTTGAGTGGGTCCATCCAAGCGCACTAACAAACTTCATGAGAATCATGCAACTTGATCGCAAACGCAGAGGATACCTATCTCATGTGTAAATGGGGCTGTCAAACGGTATAGCTCGGTCCGTTTAGGCCCGGTCTGGCTAATTCGCGGGCCTAAACATGCTGGTTCTTAACGAACTTTTTTTATTGGCGGACCAGTTTTTATATATTTGGTTCGTCTATTTATGTGGGTAAATGGATTAGTTTGCAGGTTTTGCCTATATTAATATTAAACGGGTCAATTTGGTTCATGGGTTAAATGGGTGGGACCTAAATGAGTTTTTGCTATTCGCGGGCCAAATTTTATACGTACGATCTATCCATTTAATTAGATAAATGGGCCGGGCTCGCGGGCCAAGTTCATTTTGACAGCCCTATGGGTAGATTTTAGAGTGGAAAATCTAATTATGGAAAAAAAATTTGTATGGTCATGGGGGACATATGTTCTTGTCATACAAATAATGACATTTTAATTTTAGTAGTGAATTTTTTTAAAATAGAGACCAAAATGTTATTAAGTATATGATCAAAAGTATATCTACAATATTTGTATGATCACATGAAAATAAGTACATCGCATATCTCTCTTGATTAAATTACTTAATTGTCTTATATTTTCTTAACAATTTCTTGGTAATCTAGGGTGTAGAAGAGAGAAAGTTGGTAAAGAAGGATAATTAGGTAATCTGCTCAAAAGAATTTATGATGTACCTTTTCTAAAGAATCTTATTTGAAATTCTAATATGAGAAGAATAATAATGTTATATGTTAAAGCATGATTAATTGTAATTTATAAAGAGGGAATTTGATAATATTAAACATGACCAAATTAATGTCAGTAATTAAAAGAAAAATGATTAGATCATAATTAAAATGTAAACATGAGAGGACTTTTCTCTCCTTCACACACCCCAGAGACAAGTCACACCATATCTCAAATAGTGCACAAATTAAAAGAGATTGTGTCCAAATTAAATATCAACTAAACTAAACGTATTAAACTAATAAAGGATCAACTAGCACATCAAGTAACATAAGATTCGTTTAATTAAATGTCAACATGTAAATATTTTACTAAACTTTTCCTCCACACAATAATCCAACATAAACTCCTTATATAAATCCATATCATTCACACCTCTTCTCCTCACACCCTAGCTCATCTCTCTCAAGAATACTCTTCTCAATTCTCAAACCATCAACCATTTCTTCACTTCTTTCTTTCTATATATAGTCGTCACAATTCAAACTATTACTCACCATCTTCAATATGCATATAATTTAGATACACGTAACCCCTATATATATAGAGCTAGCTACCAAAGCAAGCATCAATATATATTTCATCATCAAACTTAATAGTAACTAACTAGTTCCACCAAGCACAACACTACCTAAGAATTCATATGGGTAATGTAGATTACGGATACCCTTCAGCCATGAACACCGTGGAGAGCTCAAAGCTACAACACCGAGTGGAAGCACCGCCTCCTCAGCCATTCGTGAAGTCGCTGAAGGACTCACTGAAGGAGACATTCTTCCCAGATGACCCCTTGAGGAGGTTCAAGGGAAAGGCAGGGTCCGAGAGGCTGCTGCTGGGGCTCCAGTACTTCTTCCCGATCTTCGAGTGGGCCCCACAGTACTCGGTGCAGTTCCTGAAGTCGGACCTCATTGCCGGGATCACCATAGCCAGCTTGGCCATACCACAGGGAATCAGCTATGCAAAGCTTGCAAACTTGCCTCCAATTCTTGGACTATGTGGGTACAGTACTACTAGTTGTTGCCATATTGGTCACCAAACGCTTACTAATTATAATTGCCCCTTTTTCTTTTTCTTTATGACAAACTCAACTAACTACTCATTCATCTTTCTTCTTCTTCTATATATAACTTGAAGGATCTTTCAAGAGTATAATATTAATTTTGACATTTTTTATTCATTATTTCACATTTCAACCCTGGTGAGTCCTTGTTTTTATTATATTTTAATAAAATATCAAGGTGACAAATAGTAAAAGGAATAGAGTGAATTTTTTTTTTTTAAAATTCTAACAACACGTAAGAATTTATTTATTATGAACCATTATTGTGTTCCAATTTTCCTAAATTTGTAATGCAATACATGTTTTAATACATTGTACACGATGATGATTATTATTATTATTATTATTTATTTATTTATTTTGATCATGAAGTATTTATTTAAGAACTTCTCATTCTTAGTTAAGGCATGTTACTTAACACATGGTATGCTAATAGAAGAAAGATTCTTATAATTTTTTTTTATTATCTAAATACAAGCTTAACATCATCTTATATTTAAGCATACTCCGATTAAAATTAAGATACACTTTCTAAAGTGTTTTGAGGTGAGAGAGTCCAAAACCATCCTAGATTATTATTAGTCTAGTCTTACATCCTAAGCTAAATAATAACCAATGTCATGATGACAATTTTGATCAAAATTGGATTTTGTTGGAGGGTGCAGATTCGAGCTTTATACCACCATTGATATATGCAATGATGGGCAGCTCAAGGGATTTGGCAGTGGGGACAGTGGCTGTTGGGTCTCTTCTGATGGGTTCCATGTTGTCAAATGAGGTTAATCCAAATCACAACCCAACACTTTTCCTCCACCTTGCTTTCACTGCCACTTTCTTTGCCGGAGTTTTGCAAGCTTCGTTGGGCCTCTTCAGGTAAAAGAAAATCTCCATGGTCATTAATTTTATAATCATCTTAATTCTTTTTATAGATATTAATTCAGAGAAAATGTCTAATTTGGTTCCTGTCAAATCATTAATGAATCAATTTGATTCCTAATTAAAAAAAGGTTTAATTTGGCCCTTGCTAATTTTAAACCCTTAGCTAGCAAGTAAATAAAAAAGGTCTAATTTAGTCCCTTAGCTAGCAAGTAAATAAAAAGGTCTAATTTAGTGTCTGTCAATTTTAAATTTTGGTCAAATTATTCTCTTTGTGTTTATTTATACTTTAAAAATGTGGTTAAACTCATTTTTAAAAATGTACTTAAACATACCAAAGATTAAATTGGACCTTTTTTTTTCCTACGGACCATATTGACCCATCAATAATTTAACAAAGACCAACATAGATGCATGTATAGTAAATATAAGATTTATACACTATCAAGTGTAATTACACGTGAGACTTTTTAATTAGTGGGCGTAAGAGTGAGTCCCTTTTACTGATGTGATAATGCCATTGTGAAACTATTTTTGCATATATAATCTCATATTTATATTAATAAATTTGTACATAACATATAAATTCTTTGCTAAAGAAATTTTAGCATAATTATTTTCAATCACAGATTGAATAATAATAATATATTAATAAAAACTAATAGATATTAATTAAAAATAAAAATCAATAGAAATGTGCCAAAATAGGATCATCCTTTCATTCTTATAGCAGCAGCAGAATGATAAAAGCAAGAATCCCACCCAGATAGTACCTTGCTGTCAATACTAAAACAATAAGTAAAATTTAATTCGCATGTGCAACTTAATAATAATGTTTGAAAGGAAAAAAAGCAAGACAACATTTTCAGCAGTATACTACATATGGGCTGAAGTTTTTCTTTGTCCTTTGGTATTTGTCTTGTAGAAACAATTGGCATTTTGCAATGAGATTCGTCCCCTTTTGTACATAATGCATGTTGGTCATATAATATACATTTTAGCCAAATCATGGAATCCACTTACCGAGTGCAATTATTTCAAAAACTTCATTTCGATTTCACATATACACTACATAGTTTGAGATGCTACCTACATTTAAAAAAAAAAAAACCAATTCTATGATTGGTCAATAATTTACCTTCACTATCAATAATATTTCCTTGATACAACCAACAAAAATTGTCAAATTTGTTTTTGACAAAAATAATTAAAGATAATTAGTGGATGGAATAAAATGATATTTAATTCACTTATTTTCATCTAACAAAATAAAATGGGGTAAAAATTCCGAACTCTTGAACATATTCTTAATAGTGATTATCAATCTAATTTATATCATCTTACTCTAATAATATTTATGTTAGTAGAAAATAAAAGTTACATTAATATTAATTAATTAGTGAATGAATCACGTGAAACACTTTGGGTGTGCAGGTTAGGGTTTATAGTGGATTTTCTGTCACATGCAACCATAGTAGGATTCATGGGAGGAGCAGCCACCGTGGTTTGCCTGCAGCAGCTAAAATCGATTCTTGGCCTTGACCATTTCACCCATGCCGCCGATCTCGTCTCAGTCATGCGTTCTGTGTTCACCCAAACTCATCAGGTACAATAATATTCAAAGTTCAAAATACAAGAATTGTTTTATTTGTCAAACTTTCTATGACATCAAAATGTCACAAAAAGCGTTAAACACTATATAGCTTTTTCGTCCTCTTCATCCTAATGCTTAATTTATGTTTCACTTGCTAGCTCCAAAATTAATTAGGGTATAATATAAAGTTTTTCCATTTACTCTTTTGACTCCATATATAATAATAATAATAATAATTATAATAATAATATTGTTTCCTTGTTTATTTATGCATGGCAGTGGAGGTGGGAAAGCGCTGTGTTGGGTTGTACCTTCATTTTCTTCCTCCTTGTCACAAGATACTTCGTAAGTAGTACCTAATCCATATTCATTTGCACCAAAGTCGAATACTTAATATAATAATCTTATAAAATTATAGTTAGCTTTGACTTGTTTTTTAAAAAGTATAGTCTTGATTGAGTATTTTGAATGAAAAAGCAGAAATATATTGCTGGAAAGTCTTAATTAATTACACAAAATCATAATAGGACAATCCAAATTCGATCAAGATTAGTCAAAATATATTCACTAGGCTCTTAATTATGTTGGTTTCGACCAAATTTTTTGACTTATTTGACAAATCCTTTTACTTACTTTTCTGTTTTGCATTTGTTCATGCCTCATGTTTCTGGAAACAACATTTTAAAACCAGCTTAGTCTTCTCATTGAGACGATCAATTTTCAACCCTAAACCTAGCTAACTTCACTCGTGACCGAATTAAGTCAGCAAATTATCTCAGAAGCAATTGACATTAGTTCCTGATGTTTCTAACTGCAGCCATAACACAAATACTATAGTAAAACATTACCTCCATTCTATAATAAGTGTCACTTTCACTTTTCTAAACATTTATAAATCAATGTATTTAGATACAAATTGTATTATTCAGATACATTAATTTATGAATGGACCAAAAAAATGAAAGTGAAAGTTATTATGGAACGGATGAAGTATAAAATAATGCTAGTTACATAAGTATCATTATTAATTAAGTAAAAAAAATTGATTTGGGTACGTGACAATTGATGACTTGAATGGCATATATATGCAGAGCAAAAGAAATCCAAAATTCTTTTGGATATCAGCAATGGCACCGTTGTCGTCTGTTATATTGGGAAGCCTGCTCGTCTATTTCACTCACGCCGAGAAGCATGGCGTTCAAGTGGTGAGCGACTATTTTCAATTGAGTAATGTTACGATGACAACTAATTAGAACAACCACCCTCACAAGGTGTGAAGGTTTACTATGGGTCATATTATGATAGACGGCATACTTGTATAAATGAGAGTTGTCTTAAATGGTTGTTATACTATATTTCTCTTTTCAATTCCAACTTCTACAACCATGATTGAATTTTAGTTCGCAAAATTTGATATATTGCCATGGGAAAAATGTTTTAAATAATTAAATACTCTCTCCGTTCACTTTGATATGACAATGTTGACTTTTATATATATTATTGACTTAATATATTTAAATTTAAAATGTATTTAAATACATGGAATCGAGAACATATTTAAAAATCAAAAGTTACAGTTTAAAGTTTATGAAAGAATTACTATTTTTATGTGACTTTTAAGGTGGTTATTGTAATTAAAAAAATCAGGCAATTTTAATGATGCGATAATATATGATTGGATTGGTGATTAAAGGTGATTATGTAAAATCAAAATTAAATCATTGACAAATTAAGTCACGTTGAGTTACATTTTACATTATTTTCTTCTTCACATTGTTTATTTTATATTATACGTTTCAGATAGGAGATTTGAAGAAAGGGTTAAATCCACCGTCCCTTACAGATTTGGTATTTGTGTCGCCTTATATGACCACTGCTATCAAAACTGGCCTTGTCGTTGGCATCATAGCACTTGCGGTAACTTCTTAATTGCCTCTCCAACCTCATTTTCTCTCTTTATCAACCAAAAATGTTAAACAAAAAAATCTTTGACAAAAAATCATACTAGTGATTGAATTAAATAAAATAAGATAACCCACTTATTTAAGGGCAGAGAACTACGCCGTACAATTATATTCTAACAAAATTGATTGTATGCCTGTACCTAATGCATGCTTGTGCGGCAACCTGGCTACAATGGTCCATGGCTTACATGTGTGCATTACACACCTAAGAGAATAGAGACAAAACCCCCCAACTCTAGAAGCTAAAAAAGTAGCACATCCTTAGTGAAATAAGGAACAAATTAAAAGACAGAGCCAAGCAATAACATTGTCGATTGTTGGTGACATTTTAGTTACTAGCTGGTCTTGTCAGACGTATGGTCCTCCTCATTTTTGGTTATGCCGTGTTTGGTCTTGTTCTTGGACAAAAGAAAAAGGGAAACGTTGAATAGTCAAAATCATGTAAGTTCACATATCAGATCAGATCACATGCCCTGCACCAATAATGCTAGAGATGTCTATACTTTTTCCTCTTTATGTAATTTTTGTAAGGATTAATTAATGAAAATAATGATACTGTGCAGGAAGGAATAGCAGTGGGAAGAAGCTTTGCAATGTTTAAGAATTACCATATTGATGGAAACAAAGAGATGATTGCTATTGGGACCATGAACATAGTTGGTTCCTTCACCTCTTGCTACCTCACTACAGGTAATAGATTTATTACCTAAACAATTTTAGTACCAAATTTCTAAGTTCATAAACACCCCTTTTTCACAAGCCACTAGTTTTAACAAGGAAAATGTTATTGCTAAGTACACGTGATTTCATAATATTTATATATTGTCACATGTAAAGTTCGCCATAAATCTAAGTCTATAGTAACATTACGTTTTTAACAAAAGAGTTTCATTACTTGTATATAGATATTTACACACCTAAATTGACATGTGACGATCACAGTTTAAATAAGTATTAATCAATAAATTTTCTGCTTCAAGTGCTAACAAATGTGGCCTTAAAATAAAAATTAAATATTTCTTTTTTCAGGGCCATTCTCACGTTCTGCTGTGAACTACAATGCTGGGTGCAAGACTGCAGCATCAAACATTGTGATGGCAATTGCAGTGATGCTGACATTGTTGTTCCTAACACCATTGTTCCACTACACTCCGTTGGTGGTGCTAGCAGCCATAATTGTGTCTGCAATGCTTGGACTCATAGATTACCAAGCCGCAATCCATCTTTGGAAGATTGACAAATTTGATTTCTTTGTGTGCATCAGTGCATACATTGGTGTTGTCTTTGGCAGTGTTGAAATTGGCCTAGTTATAGCGGTATGTACCCTTTACGCAAATTTCAGGCTGGTTTGGATTGTATTTTTGTTTCTTGGTTCGGTTTGTCTTATTTTTATCTTCTTCAAGATTTTGTGAAATAAATAGTAAAAATAGATAATGAAATTAGGAAACAATTTTTTCCCCTACTATTTTGCTTACAAAATCCTAGAAAAAACAGGAAACAAAAATATAAATCAAGCAGACCCTTAAGGATTTGAGATGGCAGTTTCATTATTTGTATATAGATATTTAGATTCCCAAAATGATATATCGATTAAGATATGTATGTGATCCAGCATGTTGGATGTTCTGAAAAACAACATAGATTTTAATTATACGTCGAATTGACATATAATCTTTAGTAAAAGTATAGATTCATTACTTACCTAATTGAAATTCACACTAATTTAAATCAATATACGTTGATTTGGGTGTCTGTATACTATCTGCAAAACAACATATATCTTAATATAAAGATTTGTGAAATTAACTTGTGCTTTACTACGTGCATGTTGTTTCAGGTTGCAATATCTGTACTTAGGGTACTTCTATTTATTGCAAGGCCAAGGACATTTGTTTTGGGAAACATTCCAAATTCTGGTATATACAGAAATGTTGAGCAGTACCAAAATGCAAATCATGTTCCAGGAATCCTAATTCTGGAGATTGATGCACCAATTTACTTTGCCAATGCAAGCTACTTAAGAGAGAGGTAATTAAGCTACGTAAAAAAAGAATCACTTTTGCTCTTTGCATGCAAACAATTATGGCCTACAATAGAAGTAACCTTAAAGACTATGTTAATGTTGATAGGATCACAAGGTGGATTGATGAAGAGGAAGACAGGATTAAGGAGGCAGGGGAGACAAGTTTGGAGTATGTTATATTGGATATGTCTGGTAAGTGATGGAACTGATGAGAAATACATTTACTAACAATGTGGTTATTAGAATTTCAAGTGCTGTAAATTTGATATGTAATTTTTATTGGCAGCTGTTGGGAATATCGACACAAGTGGAATAAGCATGCTTGAAGAGGTCAAGAAGGTTGCAGATAGAAGAGGGCTACAAGTAATTCTTTTCTTTCTTGCTCTTATGAGTAAATGGTTAGATTGGTTCTATCGAAGATTCTTTAATCAAGAAATTATTAGATGGTTATGAAATATCAGACTAGATTATGCTGTACTCAATGGCAGAGTAATGATACAAATAAAAGTGTTAATTGGAGTTGTACAGCTCTAGTATTGGGTAGAGCACAATACACTAGGTGCTCTATAACCATTCAATAATTTTTTCTTTACATCAATCTAGTTTTTAATAGTATAAAAATAACCTTTAATTTAAGGACTAAGTTAATGTATAAATATGCATTGGAAGACTAAATTGATGATAATTTTCATTTTTCAACACCACCAAAGGACTAAATCAATGTTCCAAATTTTTTGGTGGACTAACATGGTATTGTGAAAATCTTTAGAGAACTAATTTGAGAGTTTTATTTTCTTATTGTGTACTAAGACAGATTATCGTTAGTGTGGTTTCAATTTTAGAATGTTTAACTCACTTTTTCTCTTCTATACTAATCTTCCTTTCACATGGTTGTAGCTTGTTTTGGTGAATCCTGGGAGTGAGGTGATGAAGAAACTCAACAAATCCAAGTTCCAAGAGACTTTAGGGGAGAAATGGATATATCTGACAGTTGAAGAAGCTGTTGGAGCATGCAACTACATGCTCCACACATGCAAACCAAATCCCAAGAAAGATGAATCAGAGGGTTGGAACAATGTCTGAAGCCACATATATACCTATCAAAAGCATTTTGAAGATATATCAATGCTTAATGTCTTTCTCGTCTAAATTACCATTACAAAATATGTGGCATCAGAGTTTGTGAAATCATGCTGCATAAGGTTTTAGAGACATCAGAGTGAGTGTTTATAATTTCTCAAGTTTCCATCCTGAATTAGAAGATAATCTTCTACGTATAGGCTGTTCAATTAAATCATTATGTACCAAGCTTGATAATGTATTGAAGTGATGCAGAGTATCTATCGTGAGAATTCTTCTGAAAATGAAAATGGGGGTATTGCTTATTTTGATCATTGAAAGTGTAAGTGTGAGTGATCACTGAAATTCAAAAATTATTTTCTTATCTTTAAAATTGTAAGTCGTCAAATTAGAACTACAAATCTCACTTAAACTTCATTTACGTGTATTCTTACAACTTAGTTTATAATATTCTGTGCTATCATATTTCATTCTTATCATGTTCACGTAATTTCATCTAATAAGACAAATCCTACTATTTTATATGACGCCTCTACTCTTCTCAAACTTGGCTTCTTCCGATGTGGGGCTTAAACTCTTTCACTTCCCAAATGTGGGACTGTCATTCCTTTCATTTAACGAAAGGCAATTTGAACAAAGTGTGACTCCTGTTATATCTGAAATTGAGCATCATGGATTAAGAGAGATCTAAGTGGATTCTTGAAAGTGGAACTTCAATAATTTGAAAGATGATTTCAATTTCGGAGCTTAAAACTATAGAAAAATTTGAGTTGCTTCTGTGTACAGCCATTATTATGTACACTCCTGAATATTTAACACGACAAAGGCAGCGTCCATCTGAATAGTCTTCTTTTAAAAAAAAAAAAAAAACCCATTTATGTCTTGGAGCCTCTGACCTCTCAAATATACAGAAATTGCTTAATTTCTACCTTATATGTATCTAGGACATCCCACAACCGGACCTTCAAAAATCAATACAAATTACTTTTAGTGGTCCTCCAGTTTACATTTATTACCACATTAGTTCTCTAAAAGTTTTTGTCATCAAATTAATCCTCAATAATTTAAATTGCCAACTAGTTAATTCTTCATTGTTAAGTTGACTCTTAATTTTAAAGTTGTTTCTACCCTCACATTCATAACCACCTCCAACGTCTAGGCCTTGTACCTTTACCATTGCTCTATCCCCAAATTTCCATCTTAACTAATTAAAAACTACACATATTTTAATCTCTCAACTGCACTGGACCACCCACCAGTCAAAGGCTGGATCAATCCGATTGATCCTGAAATGCCATAAGTTTAGTTTTATTATTATTTTTTTTGAGAGCTAGATTAAATGAGTGGAGTTTGTAATAGTCGAGAAGAAAAATTGAAAACATTAGGGGGAGGGTGCAGGTGGGGATGGAGGGGCCAGAGTTTAGGGGGTGTTCATGACCTTGATCTGGTCTAAAGCTTCTTCAACCAAGCTGGAGTTTTGAAATTTGATTTGATGCACTTTTTAGTCGGGTTTGGGCTATGCTTCAGTTCACCTAGACCAACCCAAAATCATATATCTAAAAGTTATATTTTTCTTAGATAATTAGTCATATATTATAAAATGTATGCTTTAATTAATTTTAAGGGTTAAATAATTTTTTGTCCCCTAATAAATCGTAAATTTTGATTTTGCATCTTATTAAAAAAAATTGGTTTGAATCCTCAATAAAAAAAATTTTGTTTTATTCTCTGATATTAAGTTGGACCGTTAAAAGATAACATAATAGGCGAGGGTGTAACAATAACCCAGGGCACAGAGCCCGTCGCAAGGGCCCAATTTGGTTTTGGAGACGCATTGCAGCGCCTATAGTGTTCCAGAAGCAACAAGGCACTGCAGTGCGCCGTTGCTAATCAGAAACCCTATCCGCGCCCCCTAGGCCAGAGAAGGGCCCGACCCACCCTTTTAGCCACCTCTCCTCCTGTAAATAGAGCTCTCCCCTCCCCCTTTCAACTCGCTCAAAGTTGCAGACTCCTCTCCTCTCTAGTGCGGAGTTCTCACTCAATTTCTTTTCTCTTTTTGAGAAGAAGTGACGTCTTCACCTAGGGTAGGTAGCCAGTCCTTTTAATGATGGCCTAGGGTAGTAGGCCCCGACGTCGCTACTTTGTTAGTGGTGGCCCTATGGCGGTCCACGGCCGCCATGGGGATGCCGGATTGCCGTAGCGATGCCAGATCGCTATTGTGGAGCCTACAATTATGTTTTGTTATAAGTTTCTGATGGTGTGGTATTTGTTGACTTTTCTAGGTGCTAACACTACGCCACTTGGAGCTTCCAGTGCTCCTCGATTCTAAGATATTCCAGGTGAGTGGAGGTCTCGACACGTCAACGGTTTCACATTAGGGGTTCGTCAATCGAGTTAGTTACGTTTACAGTATTTAATTATTAGTTATTACCATGCTATAATTATTGATGACATGCTAGGACAGAGACTTATGATTATATGATGCATGATGATATCTTTTAGAATTGTATGGTTAGGTTTACATAACAAACGATAATAAAGACTCTGGTGAAGGAATGAACCCTAACTAAGGGAAGGTTCTGTCAGGGCAAAGACTTGGTATTTAAGTTGTCCATTGTGGTGCACCTCTCTTACCTGAGAACCCCTCCTAAGTGTAGGGACCTCAATCCTGATTCCCGAAAAAGTGAATAAGACTAAACTAACTAGGATTACCACATCCATAATCAGTAAACTAAGAACTAAACGACTTGGGTAATTAAACTAGCTCACCTAAAAGACTTCACAAACAGTATACCTTAAAGTAAAAGATTTAGAATAGTATGGGGTCAGCGTCCCATAGATCAGACTCAGTGTTAGATAGTATTGAGCGCAACGCTCCATAGATTTAGGGCATGTGTGCCCTCCTAGATTCAAATAACATTGAGCGTAAGTCTCCTCAGATTTAGGGTATGCGTACCCTCACAAGCATCTGGGTTCAGCGTATCGAAACCACATGGATTTATCCTAGTGAAGCAAGGTCAAGCTAAGGTTCCTTTGAATCGAGGTTTGAGAAGCATCTTTCCTCACGCCCCTCTGCTGGAGGTGGGCACACACTACAGACAAATCATATTTATCTTTTAGCAGTTTTACTTAGATTTACTTCAGTATGTTCATCATTCAGCTATATGTTTATCTATATACCATGTTTATATACAGTATATGTTATTTGTATGGTTATGAGGTACACATGACTGAGATGACAAATTCACCTCTCTATCGATGATATTTTTCACATACAGTAGGGGACAATGAAAACATCCCTTTTGTCCACTAGAAGCAAGGATTCAGCGTCAATGATAAGCTCCGCTTCACAGTAGGGTCTACTAGGGTTATTAGTAGTTATGCTCTAGATACCTAGGGCAAGATCCCCCAATTTTAACATTCGTGTATTTAACTATGTTTTTAGGGCATCATCTTAGAAGTTATGTAACTCAGCTATTATTAAATAAAACCAGTTATTTTTATGAAATCAACTATTTATTATAAAGTAAAGTTATTCATTTTTAGCATTGCATTTGCATGTATGTTAGTATGCCACATCAGAACTTCCGTAGAGCAATAGTCTTACGTGCGGTCATGTCCTAAGTTGAGGCATAACAAGAAGTTATGTGGACCCATTATAATTTGGTCAAACAAGGTCAAATCGGTTAAACATGGTCAAACCAGGCTTAAATCGTGGTTGGATCGATCCATGGTTCAAACTAATTTTACCATGTTTGATTGGTTTGACCACAGTTAAAACTTGGTTTGACCTTATTTGACCAAATTATAATGGGTATATGTCATCTTTTAACGGTCCAACTTAATGTCAAAGACTAAAACATAAAATAATTTATCGATTACTCAAAGCAAATTTTTTTAATAGGGTGCAAAATCAAAATTTGCACTATTAAAGGCAAAAACTTATTTTACCCTAATTTTAACTCACTATAATGTTATTTTTATATTGATATGATTTATGTTGAAACATATATTATAAAATATAACTTAATTTGCTAATTCATGATAATATTCAAATCTTTTAAAGTAATCAACATGGTTTGACCTAGTTGTTCTTTTAAGTCATTACCAATTCAGTCTAGGGCTTAAAAAGTTGATCTATTCAAAAATTGGGTCAGATTTGGGTTCGGTAAAATCCGACCCATATACACTTGTAGTTTGGACATTGAAGATGATTGTGATTGCTAAAGTAATTTTGATATTAATAGTCAATTTAATAACAAAAGATTAACTAGGTGATAATTGAAACTATTGAGAGATTATTGTGGTTACAAAAAATTTTAGTGGACTGATGTGATAATTGATATAAAATTAGAAGATTAAAATCACCACTTCAATATATCAAGACATTAGAAAATTTGAGAAAAAAATTATCTAAAGTTAGAATTTTACTTTAGAGGAGTAAAGTGAATGTTTTCGCCGTTAAATCATTAAAGTAACATTAAAATAGAGATGAGCCTCACTCTTCACTTTAATGAGTTAAAAATACTCACTTTACCTTTTAAAATAAAATTCTCACAAGGATCCTTCTTAAAAAAAATTTCAAGGAATAAAAGCTACTCATGACAATAAAAAAAAAAGTTGGTGTTTTAACTAGAATTGGACAACGATAAACACCAATCCCCATTACCAAAAATCACAACATAGGATCCACCACCTAAGTGGAGCTTGCACAGGATAACTGGTGAAGTTGTGCTAACAAGTGTTTTTATGACACTTGTTAAAGAATTAGATATGAAAAATTTATATTAAAAAAATAAAATTATTAGAAAAAAAATTTATTAAAAATATAAAATTATTAATTCTTTAAATGTATTGAAAATTTATAAATTGTTCATTCTTAACTCTTTAACAAATGCCCTAAAAACATTTGTTAGTTATTTCTTGTATTAGCTACCATTCCTAATATTTTATAAGATATCTCTACCCTTCTCAAACTTGGCTTCTTTCGATGTGGCATCGTGTTGCAGTATGGGACTCTGAATTGCTTTCAATTCAACGAAAGCCAAGTGGATATTTGTGGTTCTGTTATATCTGCAATTGAGCATGATGAATTACAAAAAGAGACCTAAGTAGATCTTAGAAAATTGAAGTTCAAAATTACTCTTTTAAAAAGGGAACTTAAAATGAAAATAAAAAGGAGGGGTGACATCATGAAAGTTGTGTTAATTACTCATTACTCTTTTGTATCTAAGAGTTGATTGCTATCAAATCCGGTAAGGTACACAATCCGCTCAACATCAAAATTTTCAGATTAACACACGAATGAGCCCAACTTCTCTTAGGACGTACTTTATTGAGATCTCAAAATGCGCACCGGGAACAAAGGTTAAGAATTAATTATGCACTCTATATCATAAATGAAGCCATATAGTGAAAATGATGCATTCCACAAGTGAAAAATTCCAAGCCGAATTGCTTAATTCCTAAATAGAAAAATCATAACCCTTATCTAGTTGAGCTCAGTATTGAATTTCAAAAAAATTCTCGTGTAAAAATGTTTCTAATATTTTGCAGGTAATATAAGGAGCTGGAGACACGCAACTCAACCGAAATTTTCAACTCGTTAGAACTAGGTTAGCTCAGTATAAAATTTTAAGAAAGTCTCTAGTTGAATAGTTTAAATTACAGAGAAAATAGAAAGATATAGAGGATAAAGATGATATGAGCTGAGAATAAGCAGCCTGTATTCATTGATGGGGTCCTATTCATCATATACATAAAGGACGCGAGGATTTGTTGGGATATTTCCGTTGAGCAATGACGCGCTGATGATTCTCTTCTGCGAGTTGTCTCAGAAGCTTCATGTGATGTGATAATAATCTCCAATGCATATTCAATTGGGTCACTTGTTGTGGGCTTAAGAAATTTGGGCCCATTGGCGTTGCTGCTCCACTTTGGCCTTAACATCTGGCCGGCTTACACGGGCCGAAAACTGAGAAAGCTTTGAACTAGATTGGACAGGGGCCGCGCGAACGCAGGCCCCCACTGCCACAAATTATGACGTAGGCTCCACCAACTTGGGTAGACCTTAGGGAAGCACCCCTCCCAAGTGCAATGGAGGTCACAACCCTAGGCCATGGGCCTTCATGATCACCCATTGACCCCGTCCAGGTAAGTATGTTGCAATGGTTCACATCCGTTCTTATTTATAACACATTCCACCGTTCTCACACTCTGCTCCTTCCGATGTGGGACTTCTTCCATGCTAGGCACGCAACTTCCAATCCAACTGCCTCTTCCTTCGTCGAAGTCATGTGAACAAACATGATTCTTTATCCCCCAGATGAAGGTATTCTAATCCTCCAGAAAGGAACATAAATCACATTAAATCCTAGCAAGTGAAGCTTTGGATCCAGAAGGAAGATTTCAATTTCGAATGCTTAAACGATCCAAGTTTCTTTGTGTTGCCTGTGTATACAAACATGATTATGTTATGCATATACTTAATACTACGATGGCAGCTAGCTATCTGGGAAAAGGAACATTCTATCTCCTAGTTTTCAAGTTTAATCATGTTTTCTCTAAATGAAATATATTTTGAAATAAAGAAGACAAAATATTATTGGGGACCATCTTCGGTATGCAGAATTACCTCAACTGCAACCTCACAACTACAAGTACTTTCCAAAAGAACGTACACTCTCATCAATATATGAAGTTCCCTGCAACATTTGTAATTACATTACACCTGGCTCTTGCTTCACAGTTAACATCAACACCAGCAATTTACCTGGACACAAGACAAACCAAAAAAGTGTTAAACTATGCAGCCAGGTAAAGTAGCCACTTGTATTTTAAGTGGTTACCTTTATAAACAAATGCCCTCTTGTGAATTTGGGGTTATTTTTGCTTTCATAAGATGGTGCTAACACACAAGTAGCTATTAGGATGCAAGCCAGATGTTATTCCAATCATTTGTAAATCGCAGCCCTTTCCCTTGAGAGGTAGAACAGTGTTGGTGCAGAGTGAATTATTGCAGCTTATTGAAATCACTAGCATTTATTTTTGTTACCGTGTCACTGAAATTGTAGGTGCATGGTAGAGAGAGAATTTTATCATTATAAGTTTCGAATGAAGACAGGTCCAGCTCAACTAAACTATCACTCACACCAAAGAGCTTATTATATAGAGATAGTTATTACAAGGATAACTAAACAAAAGATATGAATGAAGGCAACACAAGAGAAACACTTTGAAATAGGTGCATATCAACATCCAGAAGAAGCTGCAAGACACCAATTGACTCATCGTATAGGTAAGTCTGTGTGTCTGAAATATAATCTCCAAAATTGACTTGTTATATTTTATTCCAAAATTATTATGCAGCTAAACAACTGAACTGATGAGGAGCACTAGGTTGTTAAAATTTAGCCAGAAATGTAGGTGGTTAATCAATGAAATAAAGAGACAAAAATGAGGTAAGGGCTCTTAACAATGCAGGAGATAAAATCTTCTTGAATCTTGTGTTGAGGAAAGGATTCCTGAGACACAAGCAGAACAAGCTAAAGATACACAAAAAGATGCATAGAACCACAATGGTAAAAGAAAGTAATAACCAAAACATGAATCCTACACCAGTAAGAAAGAAGAGGAGGGGAATTATTCAGGAAAAAAAAATGAGAAAAAGAAAAGAAAAAAAAACTCAATGGCGAAAATTCCATCCTACCCTCTTCCAATGAGACAAATTTACAGTCAGATCAAAAAGTGTAGCGTCTTAAAACCATCTATAAAAGGAAACTTTACAAACAAGAAATCTAATGTCTCAATTTTCTCATGTTATTTAAAAACTAAGAGCTAGACAAAATATGCCAAAAAGTGCTTGCTGTTGTTGACTCAATCTCCTTTGGTGGGTGGTTTCATACATGCACAAAAGGGAGCTTTCTTCTTCTTTTGGTGGTTGTTGGTTCTTGTCCCACCATAGAGATAATCTCGTAAAAGTACTCTAGGGCTTCGATCCGCAAATCTTGTTTTCTCTTTGCTTTCTTTTCCGCCGTCGAGTTTCAGCAGCAGGAACTGCAGCCTTTGCACCTCTAACTGAAGTTGCCCTATCTTTTCCGATCCTCTCCGCGCCTGCTCCGAAACTCTCCTCCTGCTGACGCTTCCGCTCTCATCCAAGTCTGCTGAGTCCCTCCTAGCAGAAGACAAGGTGCCCTCTTCGACGTTCTTCATCAACTTGTGGTTGGCATCAAACAACTTTGTGACAGACTCCTGCGCACCTTCAAGCTGCCCTTTCACGGTATCGTAGTCAGCGCCTTTTCCCTTCACGCTCTTCTCGGTAACTTCAACCTTCTTCATCAAGTCTTGAATGGTTATTTGGAGGTTTGTTAACTTCTGCGCGTCGGAATCAAGCCTTTCCAAAATCTTGCTCTTGTTGCCTTCTTCATGTGGCTGCATCATTCTTCTCGAGATCTCCAATTTGTCCACACTCAGCTCCTTTTCTGCCAGAGACTCTGATGAAGGATGTTTACTTCTTGGACCCTTGGTTGCCCCTCTTTGACGGTATTCGGCTGGTTCATCGGCAATCTTCTGCGTTTTGTCAACCTGCCGGCCAATAACGCCATCCTTATCAGAAGTTTCCCACAACTCAAGCATCTTATCATCACCCTCGAGTGTTTCTCTCCTACTTATCCCATATGATGAACATTCGGATATTTGATCAAGCATGATGTCTTTTGGCAGAACCTCGATCTCAGTAACAGGCATCGATTTCCCTGCTTTCTGTTCTGTAGTGAGTCCATGCCAGCTCTCATTTGCTTCACCCGCTTGAGCAACAAGCATGCTTCCATTTATCTTCTTCACGGCCTCTTCAATTGCATGGATCCTTCTCTGTAAGTCTTGGAAGTCTGCTAGTGCATCTGGTGCCATAACAGTCTCATCTTCAACTGTTTGTGAACCACTTTCGGTGTTTTGGTGATTCGCCAAATTTTCAACCTGGAAATGGTGTGTATAAGAAAACAGAATTACATCTATAAAAAAAATGCAATAATAGATGGTTAGAAGTTGAACAAGAGGAAATTAAATTCAATTTATTACAAAGTAGTTTATTAAATAGCTAAATTATAGAATTATAAGATTCGTTAACTTTATCTATCCCCAAAAGACTGGAATCACTGATATGATGCGTCCTATGTTAAAAACCCAAATGCACAGAATGCAGATTTTATCAACAAAAGCAAATCTCTAGTTTGTAACAATGCAAATTGCTATTCAGTTGAAGAATGCAAATTATTATCTAGGATTGGGTAAAACAAACTTCTTGCAAAACCAGACACCATGAACAATAGTATATGCTGATGTTTCCAAATTTGTCACACCATATTTCATGGGACAAAGGTTGTTATGAAGTTATATAATGTGCCTGAAGTATTAGAAAAGGAGATATTATAATGGCAGTAGAGGTAGATTATGGTAATTTAGTTCAATATCCAACTGCAATCACACACAGATAGAAGCTACAATAGTTTCGCTATCAAATACTGAATATGCTGGTACCTTTGATTCTCCGGAGTCATGAGGTTTCGCATGTTCAAGAGTCTGCATCTCAAGAGATGTTACACAATCATTTAAAGCGGTGACAGCTGGGACATAAGCAGCTAGTCGGCCACGCAGTCTTCCATTTTCACCTTCCAACTTGTTAACCCTTTCCTTCAGCTGTTCGCTTTCCATTTCTTTGGAAACATTTCTGCATTCGAGGTTCTCGCATGCATCAGATAGTTCACCGACCTTCCCTTCAAACAATGTTTCGTTGACACAAGAGATCTGAAGTTCAGCATAGAGTCTTGCGGCTTGAGTTTCCCATTGTTCAATCTCATCTGCTCCCTTCTGCACTTCAAAAGTTAGCTTCTTTTCCCGCACTTCAAGTTCTTGATGAAGGTGCCTCATTTCATGCTCCAACTTCTGATTCACTTCGCAAAGGCTTCCAAGCTCCTCACTTTGACGATCCTTGTCTGAGGACAATTTCAAAATTTGATTCGCCTGGTTTTCGAGGACTCCCCGAGCCTCATCATACTTAATCTTCAGATCTTCCACCATTCTTTGCAATTCTGTTTTCTCAGTGTGTAAAGCATGAAACATCTTGGCTGCTTCCAAAAGCTCATTCTCCTTTTCAGACAGCAATACCTTTTCATTCCTAATCTGACAACTTAATTCATCGTTGACAGATTCAACTATTTGCAGTTCAACATTTGACTTTACAAATGACTCTTTAAGGTGTGAATTTTCCATTTCTGAATGTTGTAATTTCCCCGCCACTATTTTTAGTCCCTCCTCAAGGTCATTATTTATTGAACAAAGCTTTTCGTGATCTTCGCCTAGCTCTTTAAGCCGCAAGAGTTTCTCAAAGATAACGTTCTCATAGACCAGAGAAATATTAGATTGAGCTATTATCTCGCGGATCATGAAACACATATCTTCCTCCAACTTACTCTTCTCTTCACCCAGATCTAGGAATCTTCTCGTCAGGGACTTTTTCTCTTCGAATACTTGGCAATTTTCTTCATGTAAGCTTTTGTGTCCCTCTTCCAAGTCTGCCAGCTGCTTGTGTAGATTTTCTATTTCAGATGCCATTACTTCCATTCTCTCTTCTCCCTTGTGTATCGTCAACTTCAGCTCCTGATTCTTCTCCAATATCTCTTGGACCTCTATTTGCAATGCCAAGAACTGCTTAGACTGGATCCTGAACTCCTCATCAAGGGCATCTCTTTCTGTCACGAGATTTTCGAACCTCAGTTTCAAGTCTGCAAGGAATGTAACCAGAACTGAATTCTCGATGGCAGCTTGCTGGCTTTCATTGAAAATTGCGTTGAAAGACTTCTTCGTCTCCTGAAGTTTTCCATATATATGGTTCAGAAGCATCTGGTCTTCTTCCAGCGAATCTTCACACAAATGCTCGCCATCGATGTCGAGAGTTTTCAATACCTGAAGCAGCCCAATCCTTAGCATTCTGATTTGCTCGGACATGGAATTCACATCAACCTGCTTTTGAACATTTTCAGACTCCAATTTAGATATCATTTTCTCAGACATTTTGGATGCCTCCAAAAGCCTCTGACTCTCGATTAGAAGCGAAAAGTTCTTGTTCTCCAAATCCTGGATGCATTTCTGCAAGACAAAAATTTCGATTTGAGCATGCATAGCTCTCTCCAGTTCCACCTCATATTCCTTTTTCTGGCAATTCGCATCTTCTTGCAGACTACGAATCTGGAATTCCTTCTCAGCCAATTCATCTTCATTCAACTTCATGACTCTGGAATGTTCTTCCCTCTCAGAATACAGAGAAACCAGTAGCTCTTCTACCTTTTGAAGTGCAGACTCCCTTTCTCCTTTTAGTTCCAAATGCTTTTGTTCCAATTCGCCGTGTTGTTTCTCAAGATCTTTCAGTGTTTGCTGAGTGGCATTCCACTGTAAAACTAAGGTTTCTTTCTCAGAGATGACACCGGACTTCTCATGGTCGAGTAACTGGCATGTTTCTTCTAAGATCTTGGACTTTGCCCTTAATCCTTCAAGTTCAGCATTCACATCAAATAGCGAGTTTTCTAACAGCTTGTTCTTGTCTGAGAGTTTCTCCAGATTTTCAGAAGTGTTTTGTAACTGAGAAAACAAGGTGGCCTTCTCGGCAACAAGATTCGATTTCTCCACAAGTAGAGATTGGCATGTTTCTTCCAACACCTTCACCTTCCCTCTGACGCTCTCCAGCTCGACATTCAAGTCTGAAAGGGAATTCTCCAGAACAGAATTTTTCTCCCGAAGTTTCTCCATGATCTCCAGTTTCACCAGAAGGGCTGCTTTCAAGCCTTTCTCAATGTCACACGTCTCCTTCAACTTTGTGTTCTCATCTTGTAATTCTTTCACTGACGACCCAAAGCCCTGCGGATCAAAGCCGATTGACCTCACCTCCTCCGTCATAGTTTCATGTCTTTTGTTCACATCATTAAGCTCCTCTTTAAGACAGTAAATTTCTTGCTGAAGAGCGTTTCTTTCATCGACTCGCAGCTCAACCTCCTGCTCAAGTTTCTCTATTCTCTCCCTCAGTTTCAATATCTCATCCTGCAAATTATTTATAGACACAGATGAAGAAACTTTGACCTCATTTAGAATTTTGTTTTCCTCATTGACCCTTTGTATTTCATCCTCCAAAGCCAGCTTGCGCGATTCCACATTCTCCAGAATTTCCGCCTTCCCATGAAGGTCAGCAGCAAGAGATCTAAGCTCTTCCTGAGATTGCGAATGCAAATCCTGAAGAGTTTGGAAAGCTGTTTCAGCCTCGATGAACCGCAGTCTCTCCTCTTGTAAGCTGCTCCAAAGTCTACCCAATTCCTTCTGCTTCTCGCTCAGTTCTTCACTTTGAGCCCCCATCTTTTGTGCCAAAGACTGCAACTCAGACTGCAGAGTGTGGTTTGATGATTCCAAGAGAAGGCACTTCTGTTCGGAACTGTGTAACTTTTCAATCCCATCATCTAGCTCGGAATTTAGCCGACGCATCTCCTCTTCGGAACAAGCGAGTTTATGCTCCAAATTGGAAATTATCTCCAAGCATTGCTGATAACGTAGAGCAGCATCTTCCTTCTCTTCAGTAAGTTTAACAACTTGTAACTTCAGTGCCTCAATTTCATGTTCGGCTGCATTAGTTTGCTCATTGATCCTTCTTGCATTCTCCTCAGCTTCTTTTAACCTCTCCTCCAGTATCGATAATGCCTCCAAGCACTGCGTATATTGAGCGAGGGCAGCTTCCTTTTCAGCTTCTACTCTAACAAGGTCCTTCTTTAGGGACTCAACTTCAGTTTCCGCTCTAGTAGCTCGATCATTAAGTTCTCCTGCGTCCTTTTGAGCAAAAGAAATGCTTTTCTCAAGATTAGATATTTTCTCCAAGCACTCCTGGTACTGAAGGTGACTAGCTTCCCTTTCCGCTTGTAACCTGTCTAGGGCTTCCTTCAAGGCTTGAACCTCGGCTTCAGCTTTACTAGCTCGCTCGTCGAGTCTCTGAGAATTATCTTGTGCACGAGACACTTCTGTCTCGAGATTCGACAACCTCTCCAAACTCTGCTGATACTGAAGCAAGCCAGCTTCCTTTTCACCTTCTAATTTAGCAAGGGCTTTCTTTAGGGCCAAAATTTCTGTCTCAGCTTTTGTCACGCGTTCGGACTCAGACAAGGCTTGAGCTTTAGCATCATGGCTTCCATTGTTTAGCCCTATACTGTCATCCTGCGCGTCAAGAAAATTGAGACCTCTTCTAGCATTTCCTTCTGGAAACTTCACATGATTTTCATGCTCTCCAGGGATCATGAGATCATTGAGCTGCTTCAAACCTGTTTTGTTTATGGCAGAATCAGGTTCTTCACTATTAGCTCTATTTCTTTTGATGGCATGGGAAGCATCCTTTTGCAAGTCATCCAGGTCAAGGAATGCACGAGAAGGGTGCCGTGTATCTGGTGTATGTGGCTCAGTCTCCGAACCTGCAGGTAAATCATCCGTCGGCATCATCGGGACCTGATTAGGAAATGCTTCAGACATGGTCCGATGTGCGTGGCGGATCACTCCAGTGGCATGATCATATCTTTCAGCCAATGCTCGGTATGCCCGATAAAACTCTTCAACCATTTTCATAAGCTCCGGACGTTTCTTATAATACATCTCTGCTCTCCTTGCAAAGGAATCTGCATCTTCTTCAATAAGCTTAATCATTTGCTTCACCTTTGCATCCATATCTGTTCAAGAAGAGATAACACTGCTGTAAGTTCACATGCGTTTGAAAAGCAGAGCGCACCAAATCGATTATAACAGAAAAATATCGCCACATCTTTCTGGTGATCAAGCAAGTAAATGCAGTAATTGAATAGAAAGACGTAATAAAGGAAATAGATATGCATTACCATACATACAAACCAAAACACAAAATGCATAACATGTCCTCAGAAGACATAATTGACACTTCGTAAGATGACATAAATCCTCTCTCCAGATATTTCAACATCTTTAGTTATAAAAAGAAAAGGACTTCGAAGAATATTCAAAACGACATATCCAAATACACACTTGCAGATTTAGTAAAATGCTTCCATATAAACCCATCAATAGCTTTAAAAGTCTCATCTTGAGTGCATCATGACTGCAAGTAATAAAAATGTAAACCAGTTCCAACCAGATTACATCATTGCGCCGGACATTTCCAAAGAATGAAATATGCATCGATTGTCAAGTCCAATATTCTAAAGCTTTAAGCAGAAATATATCTTTGAACTACGATTTAGAAGGCCTCACAATAATCTCAGTCATTATGTGTGATACGATCGGAAAGGGGGGAAAACTCATTATTTCCACCAAGATAAGAAAAACAATAATGGGTGCAATTCAATCTCGAACTACAAAAGAGCCAAGTCATGGGAAAAAAAAAGGCATTAACATGTCAAATGGAACCGCCTACCAAAGACATTAAGACATAATGAGGCATTACCTGTCAGATTTTCTTGGAGCCATTTCGAGTTCTTCGGGCTTATGTGGCTGTCCCACCACCATGAATACATTCTCCTAGAATTCGCGTGAGACAGTGTCGCCATCACTTCGACCAATCAAACCAGCACTTTTTTTGTCTTCTGATGTTGCGGGAACTCAAATCTTGGAAGATTGTTTGTGAATCAAAGCCAGAACCACACAAAATGTGTGTTTTGACAACAAAGTCAACAAAACACGCCAGAAACCAATTCCAAAATTTCTGCCTGTAAGCATTCACTGCAACGAAAACAAAAATGAAATCAAAACAAAACAAAACAAAACTTCAGTCTCATAAATTAAAGCCACCCTTTTTTTTAATCTTTTCTCAAAAACGATCTGAAACACAACAAAATTTACCTGATCAGATTGACAAGTTTCAAAACTGAATGAACAAAAGAAAAATATCTGATATGCCTGAATAAGTACAAAATTACCTGATCAAACACAAAATTCCAATCAAACCATAATAAAATCCAAAAACAGAATTTTTAAAAAAGTATCAAAATTTGGCAAATCAAAAACAACATATAAAAAATTTGGATAAGATTCAGAAGATGATGCAAATCAAATCAACAATCTGCCCTGAAATTTTTAACAAGAATTTTGTTGATCATGCACATGATGAAAACCATATAATTGAAACTACCTGATCAATCAAACCCAGATATTGTTTTAGAAAAAAATTAAATTAAAATAAAAAACCTGAAGATCAGTACAGAGGAAAATTGAATTGAAAACAGCCAGAGAGCTCAGGGAAGAAGAATAAGGAGAAAGAAGAGCATAAATCAGATGCAAAGTTACTCACCAAAAAAAAAACTGAAATTAAAGATTGAAACTTTGAACAATTGGGTTGTGATTTCCAGCGGCGGCGATGAACCAAGTTCAGCTGATTCTCTTCAGTTTTATTTTTTATTTTGATTTTTTTTTTTTTCGGTTGATTTTGTGTGACTACCCCATGTTGGTTAGATCTCTCTGGTGTTCTGTGCACAAACACAACACACAACGATGTCTGTTTCTCTGTGTGTTCTCTCTCTCTCTCTCACTCTCTCTCACTCTCACTCTCACTCTCATTCCCCTGCTTTTTTGTTTTGCCTTTTAATCATGCTGAGTAGGTTGGTGGTGTTTGGTGGTGTACTCTGTCCTAAGCAGAAAAAGAGAGAGAGAGAGAGAGAGAGAGAGAGAGCGCGCTACTGATGAAAAAATAAAACAACAAATAGAAAAAAATTATAAAAAAAAAGTTGGGAAAAAATAAATCATTAAAATGTAAAAAAAAAAACAAAAAGTTATATCTTTTACTCTTATTAGTCTTCATGTCTGTGAAGCAAAACCTTTTTTTAATAAATAATAATAATAGAATAAATAATTTAGTATTTACAAAGAAATAAATAAATATTAATAAGTTTGAAGTGGAAATTAAGATGATATTAATGAGTTAGTAAGTGAGTTATTAAGTTTTTGTATGTATAAAAAATAATATGAGTATTTTAGAAATTATAAAAGTATTTTAGATAAATTGAAGAGTCCATACTGTTGAGATCTACTGACTGAACGTGTCTTTGCCAACAATATCTGAAAAAGGTTTGATGAGGAGTGAGTCATCGCTTGAATGACAAACCCCACAGCGACATGAAACAATTCATAATCATGACATACAATGCAATATAATATGTATATATATATATATAAAGCATAAAACATATATCAACATTACACCCGTGGGATAAACGTATGCCTCTTCCAATTCAGACTATTTTAAAGTCAGAGATTTCTGACGGTAACACACCAACGTCACATGTGTCCCTTAAATTTCCAATCAATTACCGTCAATAAAAACTGACGGTAATACTTTCGCCTAAACCTGCGCCACTTAGTGTCAAAAGTTACCGTTAGTTTTATTGTCGAGCGTTATTTTCCAATGGTAATCGTGACCAAAATTTATCTGGTTCGTCGTAGAAACCTTAACAATCAGATTTTGTTGTGTTTTCCGACGGTATTACCATCGAATCATTTTTCGATGGTAATTTCCTTGTTTCTAATAGTATTTGTGCACAACAGTTAAAAATGTTTGTGTATGATAATTAAAAATGTTTGTGCACCATAATAAAAAGTTTGTGCATGCTAGTTAAAAATGTTTGTGTAATATGTTAAAAATGTTTGTGCATGTACGTATGAATGTTTGTGCAAGATAGTTGAAAATGTTTATGCACGATAATTTAAGATGTTTGTTGCATGGTAGTTTAAAATATTTGTGCACATTAGCTGGTAGTTGTGTGAGTGCACATGAGTCAACCGTATAAAATCATTAGTTGGTAATATGGTAACAGATTATAAGGTGTATACCAATAGTTTTTTTACTATTAAAATACTTCACTCAAATACTACAAAATAATATTTATATAAAGATATATAATATTTTTATAATTCAAGAAATCAAAGAAAGACATTTAAAGTACCACCAAAAAAGTATAAAAAATAATTATATAAAAAAAACAAATGCTCTAACCCATAGATTAGGTTGATTCAACCCAATGAGTTAAAATATGTTGGTGAATTGGAAAAATCAATATGACAGATTGAACCCATTTTATCATTTTTATCTATTACTTCAATACTTTATTTTTAGTATTATGTTTTAATGACCTAAATTTAAGTAACTTTTATAAAATAAATCATATTAATTATATGCAAATATTTATTATATTTATATATTTAATAGGATTGATAATCACTCGTGCACAACACATATAAATATACTAATTACTTAAAAAAGTAAGTGTAGAATCACTTCAACACATCAAACATAAATGTAATCAGATAGTTCTTATTTGTATATAATTGATTTTGGCGCATATAAAAAAATGTACAAACAATTTGGAATTGACGTGAAATTTTACAAATATGACTAATATAAATTTTCAATCTTGTCAAAAAATTTATCCATGTAACACTAATCCATTTTTCTAAATTGATAAATCTATTTTCTAAATAAATTATATACTTTAAATAATTTTATATTGGCAATAATATAAAATGGAAGTTTAAAAACATGTAAAAGGAAGAAAAAAAATGTTGCTAAGTTGCACATAATTGAGAGAAGTTAGAGTAGTTTTTTTTTAAATAGTAAAAAGTGTAATCACTCATAGAAGTTATTGTACATTATAGTGGATAATTTAAACTTTCATTTTTAACCCTATATTAGGTTTTTAAACAAATATTCTTTGTAGTAAATAATGAAAAACAAAATTGGACACAAAAAAGACAATATTTTTTTTAGTACAACTGAAAAATAAAGACAAAATCTAGGACTTAAAGAAGTGAATTTCTCTTAAAAAGGACATTAGAACTGAAGGAAGGATCTTCTAAAATAATGAAGCGATTATTCACATTTATTTTCTCTTTAGCCAAAAAGTTAGCACAAGCGTTCTCAAGAACATGTGATGTGAACCTCTCAATCTAGTGAGCCAATCACGAATGTCTCAAATCACAATAGCAAACACATGATCCTTAAGTTGTCAAAAATAAGATGTATAGCTTCTTTGAAATTACTTTCATATCAGACAGATCTGTATCCACGCTCCCAAGTCATGTATAACCCAAAGTGGATGGCTATAACTCAAAAATGTGTGTATAGATTTATAGATTATATACTTTAAATAATTTTATATTAACAATAATATAATTTAAAAAAATTAAAAATGTGGAAGAGAAAAACAACACTAGTGAATTAGGGATTTTGGACTGGGAATGAAGTGAGGCGACTAATAAAGCCAGGAAAGACTCAAACGTACTACTGACCGGCCACCGTAGCCGCCCAAGCAAATTCCATTACCGATTTGGAGTGGCACACGTGGTTTTCGGGGATGAGTGAGGATTCAAAAACACAAAAAACATTAGATGTTGAAAATATTATTTTAATAATTCAGTATAATGTATTTTTCTTATGCTGATTCAGTTATGTATAATTCATTTTTTATGATTACTTATAATAAAACCAAGGTGAAAGCTAACGTGCTTCTAAAAAACAAGAGAGATATAATACCAAAAAAAGGAAATATGACACATTTTTTTAACCAACTAAAATTGATTTTTTATTCACTAAAGAATTAAATTCAAACTTACTTTTTTTTAATTGATATTAAGTATCATTATTTCAAAACATAACTATCTTTCAATCTAAATAAAGTATTTGCATGTTAAAAAAGTTATTTTTGAGGATAAATTTTTTTAAATTTTAAGAATAAGATTTGAGGTCAAATTAAGATAAATAAAAAAAATAAGTGAATCTAATTATAAAGCTTATAATAATATTTAAGTGGAGAAATATATGAATTTTGTTATAAAATATTATTGGAAGGTAGATTTTTTATCCTAATTTGGTTGGTATCCAATTATATAAATATATCTTGATATGATATAGATTTGATATAATATTGTGTACCTCACCCTTAGTCTATAAATAGTCATTTGGATGCTCATTGTACAACACACATATGTGAATAAGAATAATATCACTCTCTCAATTCTTTCTTTATTTTCTCTCTTACTTTATCAACACGAAACTCTTTTCTTTCTTTAAGGTAGTCATTTCATTTTCATTTCAATTTTTTTTTCATATCAATATAAACTTTTAGAAACTTTTTAGATCAAATTGTTATTATTGATCTTTCCATTATCGTTAGAAAAATAAGTAAATAATATATTTGATTAATACATTACTTTATAGACTAATCTTAGGTAAGATTTATCTTAAATTTGAATTTTTAATTCAAATGTTCTTGTTACGGACTAGGCCCAAGAATCCTAATTGGGTCCCCACTCGAGGTCCACAGATCATGGTCCCCAAGTCCACTTCACCCACGCGGACTTATCCCAGGGTTAGAGGCTGAATCTCGGGCACTTGGAGTAATCCCCAGACCGAGAGGAAAATCTAGCACGCAGAGGCTTCCCTAGAACTAAGAGAAAAATCCAAAGTTGCGAAGCGCATCACCAGTGTCCATCCCGCAAATCTTGGGAAGCTACACCCTCAAGTATAAATGGGACTGCCCCGCCAGGTATCCTCTAGAACTCATCCTTGATCTTTTAGCTTTATACATTGGCTTACATAAGTGTCAGAGTCCTTGTAGGTACCCGTACCACCACGTTGGAAATAAGCCAAGGAGTTTCGGAGCCCTACCCGCATGAGGAAAATACATCTCGGTACATTGGCGCCATTTGTGGGGACTTACGACACCCCATTAATTCTGGACTTCAAAACCCCTTTACTATCTCTATGCCTCTGAAGAACACAATAGAGACCTACCGCCCAATCACCTCAATGGAGAGCTGCGGAGCAATATCCGCCGACAGTACTGCCTAACCAACTAACCAACCATAGATTTTGATCCTCAAGGAAGTACCCCCACAAAATCAAGACCCTCCCACTAACCAAAATCCCCCCAAGGGAGAGGAGCTGCCGTCGCCACCAGATTTAGCAGAAGTCGTATGAGATCAGGCAACCTGAATACTGTAGTTGGAAGCGGCCCTATTTCAACTTAAGCAGGCGAAGGATCAGAGGCAAAAGCAAGTTGAAATCCACAGAGTTGCAGAGAAGACCAAGAGGGAAGTCAAACGGAAGCGGAAAAATGTCCTCAAGCAGGAGGAAATTTGACAATGCCACCTCGAAGGTCTTAACCTCGAGGATGGCGAACACACTACGGACCTCGAACGGGAATACGTTCAGGAGTCCACCTATAAGATTTCCACGAAAACCACAATGCACACTGCTAATAGAAGCCGCCCAATGGTAAAAAAAAAGCGAAAGGGAAGGAAAACCATCTTTTTGTAGATGAAATTTTAGATGTTGTTCTCATGTATGGTTTCCGTCCATCAACCAACATGGAAGCATATGACGGAACAGCTGGCCCTCAACACCACTTAAACTCATTCGGACACCAAATGATTTTGGATGGAGCCACAAATGCCACTCAATGCAAATCCTTCTCAAAAACTCTTCAAAAAGGAGCATTCATGTGGTTTAATGCAATCCCGCCTAAGTGCATTCGGTTTTTTGAAGATTTGGCTGAGAACAAAACCCAAGACGGTCGTAAGCCCCTGGGGAATTATTCAGAAGAACAATGAGATCCTACGAGAGTACTTGGATCAATTTTACGAGAAATGCGCCCAAGTTGAGGATTTACAACCCCAAGAAGTGTTGATGGGCCTAACTAATGGCCTAAAAAAAGGAAGCCTTTTTTTCCAAGAATCTCTCGGAAAAACCTTCGTTGAGCCTGATAGAAATTCAAGAGAGAATGATGAATATCTATATCAAGAAGAGCGGATGAAAGCTATAAAGGGTGACCCACCAAGGGACCCTAGCGATGGACCAAGAAGGCGCTACGGACGTCAATCTCCCTGCCGAGAACGTCTGCAGACTCTCAAAGAAGGGCGATACACTAATTACGCACCCCTCATAGTCTCCCTCACCCTACTCTATAGGGAAATACAACACATAGAAGGCTTTCCTAAGCCAAAGCCTATACGGTTGAGGCCAGGAACAGACACCACCCTTTTTTGCCACTTCCAGGACTCTTATGGCTATGACATTGAGGAGTGCATCGAGCTGAAGGACGAGGTCAAAAGGTAGGTACGTAGCGGTAAGCTAGAACGCTACATTCTGGAAGAAAAGAAGAGGCGAACTGACAACAAGGAATACGATCAGAGAAACTAGATCAAGGATAAACGTAGACACAACAATCCCTCAGAATATAGGAGTGAAAAAAATCTGCGGAGATCTGATCCCACAAGAGTAATAAACACCATTGCAAGAGGATTCACGGGAGGAGGCATAACAAAATTTGCCCGAAAAATGCACCTCTAAGAAGTGCTACACCTGGGCAGGAACAGTGGAAATAAGTCTGCAGAGTCCGACAACTCCCAAACATTACGTTCACCAAAGATGACTACTATGACACAACTTTGGTTCATGATGACCCCATAGTCATCTCGGCCACTCTGGTCAATGCAGAAGTCAGGAGGGTGCTGCTTGATCAAGGAAGCTCAGCAGACATAATCTTCCGTAGCTGTTTTAACCAACTTAGGTTAAAAAAACTCAGACTTAGAGCACTACCCTGAGGACCTGGTAAGTTTTTTGGGCAAGACAGTGACCCCTAACGGCTACGTCTTCCTCTACCTAAGCTTGGGGCTAAAGCTCAGAACTAGAATGGAAAAAATCAAGTTCTTAGTGGTGGACAAGTCATTCGCTTACAACATCATCTTGGGGCGCCCAACGCTTAATAGGATAAGCGCCATTATTTCTACCGCAAATCTAACAATGAAATTCTTGATGGAGAATAATGAAGTTGCAACAGTCCGCAGAGACTAAGCAATAGCAAGAAGGTGCTACAATGCTAGTCTATAGAACTAAGGACAGAAAAGATAAACACGGAAGATCATAACATCACAACCCGCTCAAGTCATGATGGCGGAAATCTACACCCCACAAGCTCTACAGAAGGAGATACCAAAACCAGAGGGAGAGTTGGAGTCGGTTCAGATAGGTGATACACCAGATCAAATCACATCCATTAACAAGACTCTTCCCCAACATACAAAAGAACATGTGGTGATGACACTGAAAAATAATGCAGACCTTTTTTAATGGTCCACGGCAGACATGCCTGGCATTAACTTAGATCTTATGGCCTATAAATTGGAAATTTTACCTAGCACTAAGCCAATAAAATAAAAAAGGAGGAAGACGAGTCCTGAAAAGGCCTAAGAAGTACAGAAACAAGCAAAAGAACTACAGGACGCAGGGTTCATCCAAGAAATAATATATCCCACATGGCTATCAAATATTATGATGATCTCAAAGCCAGGCGGGAAGTAGAGAATGTGTATCGACTACACGAATCTTAACAAGGCTTGTCCTAAGGACACGTATCCCCTTCCAAACATAGATCTGGAAGATGCCGGCATGCCGCATCAGGTTTCTGATTTCTCACTTTCTTGGATGCATATTTTGGTAACAACCAGATCCATATGTACCCAAGAAACGAGTAGAAAACTGATTTCATAACCCCAATTAGAAACTATTTCTACAAAGTCACGTTTTTCGGGTTAAAAAACACGGGAACAACGTACCAAATGCTTATGGACAAGATATTTAGTGAACTGATAGGAAATTTAGTCCAAATATACCTGGATGATATGATAGTCAAAACCTCCATGGAAGAGATCCTTACGACATACCTCGATATTGTCTTTCGCACAATTTAACTCCACAATATAAGGCTAAATCTTGTGAAATGCGCATTCGCGGTAGAATACAGGCAAACCACGAAAAATGTGAAGTCATCTTGAACATGAGAAGTCGCACATATATGAAAGAGGTGCAAGGTCTAACGAGGATTGGCTCCTTAACTAGATTCTTAGCAGCTTCAGCACAAAAAGCCATCCCATTCTTCAACCTCACTAAGAAGATGAATTTGTTTGAATGGTCGGAGGAGTGTGAGCACGCCTTCCTACAGTTTAAAGAATACTTGACAAAGCTACCCATCTTGGCAAAGCCAAAAAGATGTGAGAGATTATTTTTATAACTATCAACCTTTGAGGAAGCTGTAGCTTCCACCTTAGTGAAGGAAAAGGGCCATGAACAATTATCCATATACTTCACAAGCAAAGTCTTGCACGGTATAGAGTTAAAATATCAGAAGCTAGAAAAGTTAGCATTCGCACTGCTGAACTTTGCGAGGAGGGTATGCCCCTACTTTCAGTCTCATCCTGTTACTGTGAGGACAAACCAACCTATCAAACAAGTACTTTATAAGCCTGACTTGGTCGACAAAATGTTAACATGGTCCGTGGAGCTATCAAAGTATGATATCACCTACGAACCATGAGTAGTCATCAAAGCTCAAGCCATTGTAGACATTTTGGCGGAATTTACAAGGATGGAGGCATCACCAAACACCCTTCCGCGAGGTACACCCTGATAAGATAGAATCTACACAAGAGGTCAGTCTTACAGCCACTCCTAAAGTCCGTCGGCACCACAAGATCCGCATATGAGTTAGAAGAAGTTGACGAAGGGTCTTGTGGTCATGATATGGGGGGAAAGGCCTTAGCCCTAAAAAAGCTTCCGAGTAGGCTTATATTGGCCCACCCTTTAAAAGGATGTCGAGGATATGTCAAGAGATGTCGGAAATGCCAGGAACATGCACACTTCCACATTGTCTCACCCGCTGAACTATCCAACATGTCAGCCTCATGGCCCTTCCAAAAATGGGGGATCGACATCCTTGGCCTTTTTCCGCTGGCCACTGGGCAGAGAAAGTTTTTGATAGTAGCTGTGGACTACTTTACCAAATGGGTGGAAGCGGAACCGTTATCAACCATAACATCGGTGCAGTGTAGGAAATTTAAAATTTGTCAATCTTCCTCATCTAAGTGTCGTTGAAATGGTAAATTCTGGGGGACATCATGTTATACTAAAATTTTATTTTTCCCATGAAATATTGAGCTCGACACTATGAGTCATGACAATGTCGAGGGAACCTATTCCTAGAGTGGGGGACTAATGGAATATAAGGGTTATGAAGAACTTAGGAAAAATCTAAGTCTCTGACCAAATACTTGACAGATTGTTAATGACTCTTGATCATGAGGTATGACAGTTATTCATGATCCAAGGGTCCATGATGTGACATGTGACATGACAACGTGAAGATGGATAACAATTACATTTACATCCAAGGGTCCAAGGCCTGACAAGTGGAGTTGACACAGATAAAGGTTCTGAAGATCATGAAGGTTACTAGAAGATCTGAGGGCTGACAGCATGACAAGCGGCTTGTTGGATTGAAGACACATGGACAATCAAAGCACTGTGTTTTGAGGGTTTCTTGTTAGGAACATCATTTGGCACTCAGAATTCAAATTAAAGACCAATGACATAAAGGCGCCAGAAATTGGTTACTTAACTGTCAAAGCTCAGAGCACCAAAATTCAAATTCAAGTGCCATGAAGCGGATGTGCCAGAAAGCAGTTATGTAACCGTCATGGCTCAAATTTCTCTATAAATAAAACCCATCAGACATATTTTTTTCCTAAGTTCCTAGGATTACACACTTGCAAACACTCTCACACGCTCGCCTCACGCTTCTAATGGCTACTTAGAGCATGAGAAAAACCAAGTACACATCCTGAACTTCACATTTTCTTTTCCCTTTTTAGGATTAAACACCTCATCTTTTCTTTTTCATCTTTACTTGTAATTATGTCGTATCAAACTTGTCTGTAAAACATTGTTCCCTATAATTTAAATTTCTATAGATAAGTTCTTGTGCTCATAACTCTAGAACTGAAACTTGAATGAACAAACACCATAAAAGCAATGCTTAATTATGAAGTTCTTAATAATTGCTATTATGATACTAACTCTAGAACTAGACCTTGATTCTAACAATTAAGTTGCATACGGAAATCATGCATTGGCATTAACAGTTCAAATTGTCGAGTAATTTTGTACATTACTCATTCGTTCAAGTTTCTATACAATTATCGTCGAGCACATCACTCTAGAACTGAAACTTGATGGTCCACTTACAAAAGCCATTAATTGGCATTCATACTCAAGTTTTCTAACATTATTACTTATACACATCACTCTGGAATTGAGAACTTGAGTTTACATTCATATAAATCCTAAATTGACAACTCCAATACTATCTATAGTGAATATTGCATTGATACAAGGGATACATTTCTTGAACACTTCAATAATTATATTTTTGAGACTCCACAAGAGAAACCGTTTTAGTTTCCTGAATTGAGATCCTGAAATAAGGTGGACTTGTCAATTATTTGTTGTCGACAATAATACCAAAAACCACCAAACACACGATGACTTTTAATGTCATAATTGTTTACCAAAGAATAATATAAATCATAAATTTAATAACTTTAACCCTAAGCCCTAAAACCTAAACCCTAAATTTATTACAAACAAACTGACAATCTTCATCAACAGACTGGTAAAAAGCATTTACCGGCAGATTGGAGGCATAAAATCCACCGATATAGAACATTTTTCTAGTAGTATTATTAATATGGTAATCACCCGATTTTAGTAAATTAGTAAGAAAGTAAGGATTAGTAAGGATAAGTATGAGAATAAGGATAAAGATAAGGATATACTGCAAATATAAAATATAAAAAATAAAATTCATTAACTAACTTAAAAAACCAGAATAAAGAAGAAGTGACTTAAGAAGAATGTTATACTTCATCTCACAAGTTTGAACACATACATTTTGCGGTCATGTGGCCCCTCACGACTTGAGTATACGAACCATGCGATCATGTGATCCCTCACTCTATCTTAAACTTTGACATAGAGATTATTGTTTGCGTGTCCTTCTTGTTTAATTTTTTCTCCTCTCGAGGAATCGAACACATGATCCCTAGTTTCAGAACCAAGGAAGATATCACTTGAGTTACTAACATTAAATCATTTTTACATTAACATAATACACTACAAAATAATATTTATTTGAAAATAAAAAATAAAATAAAATAAAAACATGTGGAAGAGAGCAAGAACTCCTCAATTAGAGATTTGGACAAGGAATGAATTGAGGTGACAAGAGTCAAGAAAGACACACTCACCAACCATCCACCGCCGTAGCCGCCCAAACAAATTCCATTACCGCTGAGTGGCACACGTAGTTTCCGTGGATAAAGACTAGCAAGGTATATAATATGCGTCTTTAGATTTATTTGTTAAAAAAAATAGGTTTCAATAATTTTTTTATATTTGATTAAAAATTTTTAAGCATATCCTTAATTACACTATTTTAATCTTTGTCATTAGTGAGATTATGTAATTTTAGCCTATATTATTATTAGTAGAATTGTGTTAGCTGCTAATATTGTTAGTGGAGTGTTACAACAATGTTATGTAAATAAAATAAACTTACATAAACTATGATCAGACTTAAACATGATCATAATCCATTATTTGATCCTACATGGAGCAAATTCAAGTTAAAAAGTAAGTTATAGGTCAGATTTTGAATGGTGAGTGGGCCGATATTTGTTCTTAAGCATATTTAATCCTTAAGAATATTGTTTTAATAATTAGTTATACGTATAATTCAATTTTTATGGTTACATATAATAAAATTAAAGATAATCATTTAAGAAGTTAAGACAAAATAATACTTTAGATCATTTTTTTAAAAAAATTATGAAAAGTTGTTTGATGAATAATTTCCTAGTGAATTGCTTATCAATCAACTATCAAAGAAAAAAAAAACTATAATTTTTTGGTATGGGATGAATAATTTTGATATTATATTTTTTAAAAACTAATATATATATATATATATATATATATATATGAATTCAAAAGAAAAAAACTAACTTATATGAAAAGTTATGTAATAAACTAATTTGAATGTTAACTTTAAAGGCATGGTAATAAATTATAAAAATTACATTCATAATAATAAATCTAATAATCTAATAATTTTTATAGTTTATTCTTAGATTTGTCAAACTAGTCACCTTGGGTTTATTGAATTTTTTTTTCTTTTCATTTGAATGAATCGAACACAAGACCCTCTAATTAAATATGTAAAAAAAATGTTAATTAAACTACTAAAGGTTGACAACTAACATGATTATCTAAATTAAACTTGAACAGTTGAATCTAATATATCGGGATGATCCAGAGTCCAAACCCATGAGCACCCTTATGTTCACGTTGCCCACGAGCTTCATATTTTATTTTATTTTTCTCTGTTTAACTATTGCTTCTTATAGTAGTGAGGGAAAGGAAATTGAACTAACTCAAACGCAAGCTCCGTATTTTAGAGTGAACTATATGTTCGATGATTATAGTACAAATTTTCACAATGACAATCACACTATTGGTAGTCTAAGGACATTCATGCTATGAATCCCATTTTCTTTAGTGTTTATTTATTCTAAAGAAGTATAAACATATTTAATTAATAAAAAAATGAATACATTTAGTATTTAATTATTTACTATCTATGGCATAAAATGTTTATCAAAATAGACTAATAGTAACCTTTTTTTTCATTTTTTATTGTTGTTTCTCAAACAAATTTTTTTCTAAGATTAATAGTAATTTGATTATATTAAAGAAGTATTAAATGTATTTTTTACAGTTATATTTTCTTTATTTCTTATTCTTTTTATAACACTTAATAACTATAACGCTTATTACTTAAGGTTAATTTTGTGAATACATCCTATATTTTCTCTATTTTAATGTCAATTAAATAATTTTTTAAACGGTGTCTTTTTATCTAAAATGACAACGAAATGAGTAATGGTTATCATTCAATACTTGATAGGTACAGTCTCTCATGTCAATAAACGCTAGTTATAATAATAATTAAATATATTTTTAGTCTTTGTAAAATTAAAAAATTTGTATTTGATCCCTAAAATTTTTTTTGCTAAGAATTAGTGTTTAAAAAAAAAATTGGGTTAAGTGCCCATTAAATATGCCACATGACAAGTCACATGTAGTGCCATAGCACATTTATAGACTAGGTCAATACTTAACATGTCCTTTTAAAGGCAGAGACTAAAACCTACTAAAAAAAATTTCAAAGAAAAAAATTTCAAGAACCAATCACAAAATTTTTAATTTTACAAAAACTAAAAACATATTTAACTCTGTAATAACATATTTTTGGTTTTCTACGTGACGTAGCTGCTCATCAGTTTGCGTGGTTGAGACATTGGACAGACAATCAAGTGAAATAAAAATTGATTTTTGGTAGGAAGAGGATAGATATCCCTTGGAAAATAAAAATTGCATGCGATGTAATTTTATGGTTAACTATTCTCTCATTTTACTCTGTTCATTTCGTTTTAACTAATTAAAATTAAAATATTATACATATTAAAATAAATAAATTTATTTTAATAAATATATAAAATAATATGAATTAACAAAATTATTTAAAATAAATTTTTATATTTTATATAATTATTACTCATTTCATGTTTATTATACTAATAAATAATTTACTACAACTAGGAGTATAAAGGAGAAAAAAGGTAAGAGTTTAGATCCCGCTAACCGATGTGAAGAACTTATTAGTGGGTGATCTATAAGCATCTTTATAAGCGCTCAAACAGTCAAAAGACATGCTTTGACTGTGGTTGAATATTGGTGCCTACCCCACCTAAACTTTAGTTTATATTATATATATAAACTAAAGTGCTTAAAAAAACAGAAAATGAATAGTTAAAATAGAAGATACGAAGTATTTAATTTAAAGTACATTTTAATATTTAGATCATTTATAACGCTGTGGAACTAGGGATCACTTTAATCCATTTTGATGTCATCTGGAATCTTTAATATACATTTTAACCTTATGCATTTAATAGGAGAAAGTGAATATTTTAGGGGATTTAAGCAATATATACTTGCAAGGGCTATGCTCCAATAATAATAAAAATAAAAGTGAATAATAAAGTATGAATAACGTATAAAATATAATAACTTTTAATTACACGTAAATCTCACATAGTTATTATATTATATAACAATTTTATTTTTTATTATATTTTATACATTATTTATGTATAATTGTTTACGTAAAATTTCTTTACTTCGCAGGGACAGTGCGAAGCTAGATGAAAAAGCCTATAAAGTGGATGGGACTGGATAAAGTATTTTTTTTTTGTCTGGTAAAAAATAAAATAAAAAACAAATATAACCTACAAATTAAAGGAATAATAATGAGCTAATAATCATTTTAGTATTTGAAACCACAAGTATGAGTTGCTTTAATCCATGAAATGCTAGAATTGACTTTTTAATACTTAAAATTTTAAGTTATATGTCAAGTTAATCATTCAAATCATTGTTACTATTTCATCATAATTTTACTAATCTAGCATATTAAATGAAGTTGTAGTAGAATTTGTGGAGTTTTTTACTCTTCTGCCCCTGCTACAGGCAAATTCAGTTCAATTTCGTAATACTGAATTCGCCAACACGGTTGGCGAATTTAGAAGAAACCGTTCTAACCAAAATCGCCAACGCGTTTGGCGAATTTAACTGTTCCAACTCCACCAGCAAATCCTGCGTACCGCAGCTCTCCCTCCCCAGCCCAAAACATGGCTTTGTAGGTAAGCTGCGAAAATAGAAAAAATAATTTTGCAAAAAAGCCGGACCGCTCTTTATCGTGTGCGCGGGGGGGAATCCATCGTTTTGAGCTTCGAAGGGCCCAAACGGCATGGCTTCATGCGCGCGAGCCCAACTCCCTTCTCAACTCTTTTTACCAATACAACAACTACTAAAGGTATATAAACACTTAAAAGGTTTGTGAGCTAATCAATGTGGGACTAGAGCTTTTAAAATACATAAGCTTTAGCTTTGTTCTACTTCTCCCAAATACATAAGCTTTTGAAATACATAAGTTTTGTTCTAGTTCTCCCAAATACATTATGAATTAGTATTTATACAACCAAATTCTACAAATAAATATTGATATTAATATTAATAAAATATATATAAATTTATAAAATATTAATAGTCTTAAAAACAAGGTAGCACAATCTTCGGATGGAGGATGATAAATCTAATGCAATGATAAAGTCACATTCTCATCTTACAATCTTAGTTAGTTGTCGTCATAGTTTTATTTATTGTGACAAATTAATAAAAAAAGTAATAATATAATAATTATATCTATAAATTATAATTTCAAAAATTAAAGAGTCGGTTATAAATTTTAAGGATTAAAATGACTCCCATTTGCAATTAAAAAGAATAAAACTAGCATGAACTTTTATATATATATATATATATATATATATAATTTAAAGTGATTGATTGTAGTAAATCACTAAAGGAACCACCTCACGTGAGGATGGATCCACATAATCACACATAGCAACTTGTGTGATAATTGTCTGTCAAGTAAAAAAGGGATTTTTAACTTTATAAAAGCAGATCCACCAACGGCAATTTATTTGTTTATGTGGCTAATAATAGCAAAAACATAGCAAAAATTGTCATATATTCACTTTCTCACTCCCATTTTTGATGGAATGAAACCGTTAGAAGCAAAAGTGTGCACATGTACTTAGCACCAAAAGCTTCCACCAGAATGCAAATTACAATGACATCTCGTAAAGTCTATCAGCATTATCTTATTCTCATCTAATTTATAATTTGACACTCACATTCCTAATTTTTAAATAATTTCTAAAACTTAAAGGTATCTAAAAAGAAAAAAAGAAAAAAAAATCATAACCCCCAGCCTTTCAACTCCATCTTTATAGTTAAGAGTAAAATAGTCATTTTGTATATTTTATAATTTTTAAAAAAATTAAATTTAAGATTTAAACTAAGGTGATCAATATACCTACCCTAAAAAAATTAAACGGTTGTTAACTTACAAAAATTAATTATTTTAATAAAAAAATATGAATTTTTTTCGTCAAATGAACTGAATTAAACACACCTTGTAGCGTATTTTGAACCCCTCTCTCTCTCTCTCTCTCTCTCTCTCTCCCTTCAAATCCCTGGCACCCAAATCCTACGCAAATTAGTGGCGACGAAGACAAGCACTCGAAAGCATCCCTCCTCCAGCGATACTCTTAACTTCCGCTCAGCCACTAACAATTGAGTCTCATGTTCCTAATTTTTCTGCATTTGAGTAATCCCTAGTTTTGCATCTAATATTGTTAAATTCAGTATTTTCTTGTGTTTCCTAATTGGAGCATACATAATTGAATGCTTTACGCATGCGGATTTTACCTCAATGAACTTGATTCAACTAAGGTCCCTAAAAGGAGTAAGTATCTCATAACGAAGATTTTTTTCATTTCCAAAATTTAAATTTAAAATCTTTAATTAAGGGATCGAAATACCTATTACCTCGAGTAGCTCCACATTAATAAAAAAATAAATACTTATAAATTTAATTTGACAAGTGCTTCAGTAATATTATTTAACATCTTTCATTTAATATATTTTGCTTTATACTTTTGTATTGTTTCCTTAAAGTGATTATAACTATCATAGTAGATAAGTATGAAAGAGATAATTTATTTAATAAAAGTACATTTAAAAAGAAACAATTAATGATATTTAAATTTAATAAATAGGTAACTATTTTTAAATAGATCAAAATAAAAATGTCAACATTTATTTGAAACGGGATGGAGTATTTTGCAATACTGTTACCAAACTTCTTGTGTAAAATAATACCAAACTTCTTGTGTAAAATAACAGAAGTTATATTAACCGATAAAACAAAGAAGTTATAGCAATTTGGTTCCAAATATAGAAGCATTGATGAAGCAATAATGACGGTGAAGTAATTTTTCATGTGGCCAATTCTCTGCCACGTTAGGCCTTCATAAAGCCTTTTAATCTCTGTTAGAAATGTATGATAAAGTAAGTACTAATAACTCTACCTCTATCTACTGCTTATTACTGCTACAGCCTTATCTATATGTCAGCAATTTTATAAAATTTATAAATGTTAGCACCAAATTTTTTTAATCAATTTCACAATTATATGGCCATATAAAAAAAAAAGTTAAGTTAAATCAATCTGGATGTGATCATGGTTCCTGTTGTCCTGAATGCAACTGCAAATTAATTCTAAGAGGGAAACAGTTCATTTTTGGATTTTACCCAACAATATTTATGTTAAAAATAAACTAAAATATTATTATATTTTATTTAATCTTCAATTGATTTAAGTTTATCTTGATTTGATTATATTTTAATTTATTATTTATTGTGTCTAGCATATAAATAAATGTTATCTCATTTATACTTAACATCAACATAATTATCAATAATATTATTTTTAATTATTTTTTTATCTCTTATATTTTTTATGCCCTAATCCTCGTTTATACACTATGTTGAACATGTTATTAGCATCAAAATTTTAATGAAAGTTTACGGAGACAGCAAGTAAAAAGGATGGTTGATTGATCCGTTGGATACCGTGACAGCATGACTGATAAGAGAAGTGGTACAAAAATATAGTGATGTTGTTATGCGAATATTATATAATATAAAGATAAATGTATGGAATAGTTTCGTGAAAGGAAATTTCCCTTGATGTTGACTTAATCAACCATCCAACGGATAGAATCCATGTCAGTAATTAACATACTTACAAGATTAATAATCATTTTCAAGGATTAAAGTAGTGAAAGTAATAACAAAACATCCAATCCAAGTCATCATAACAATTGAATGATTGGAGAGAAAAAGATATTATAAAGCCATTAGTCTCTTGGCGCTTCTAAAAGTTTGCATTTCACTCCATTTATAAAATGACAATCGTAAGTTCTTGTCTTTTTCAATCTACATATTTTGTCAAACCCGTGATGCATGCACCATTCTCTTTAGAGTAAATTACTCTAATTCAGATATGAGTCAATTACACTTCCTTCTTCTTTAACTTTTAAAACATAGACTCCCCTTTCTTCAAACAATAAAAACAATAAAATGCATTATTTTATATTCGTTATCTTATTTTTTAGACCAAAATATCCTTTACTAATTATACATACTAAGATCTATTAATTTTACAAAATAATATACATGTAGTGATTTTGTTTTTATTTTTAATTATTATTTATTTTAAAAAATCAATATTAACCAATATTTTTTTTATTTCTTAGTTTTTTTAAAGTATTTTCATGCTATAATCGGTTATATTTATTAACTTTTAAATATGAATGTTGATAAAATGTTATTGTACTAGTTTATTAAATGCAAAAAATTTAATATTATATTAAATTTATATTTTTAAAATATAAATTAATATTTATAAATATAGGTTTATGAATATTAGTATATTAATTCTTGTGATAATTTAAAATGATTAAATAGTTTTATTAATATTTAATAATTAATAATCAAAATAATAAAAATTTTAAAATATCAGCACTAATTAATAAGTGTTTTGTATCATGGGTGGTTAAGTAAATTGATATATTTATTTTAGTTTATAAAATATTTTTGATTAAAGTCTAAGTTCTAAAATAGAGAGGAGAAGAATGTAATTAACTTGTTTCTTAAGAGAGGAGGAGTAATTTACTCTTCTCTTTAATTATATATTATGTATTATATATGAAAAATTATTGTGTATGTATGTGCGTGTATATATATAAATAATTTTTAAAACTTCATATTTAGGTACATATACAATGGAACTCATTTTTACTGTAAATATATTTTATTATAAGATGTTAGAATGGGTTAATGTTTAACTTTGTTCTTGAACTATAATTTATACGTGTGTCCAACTAAGTCCCTAGACAAAAGAAAAGTACTACTTATTAATTCTTGAACTTGACAATCATCAAATTTGTTAGTCATTTTTAAGGACTAACGAGCCCATTTTTTATGGTCAAGTTTAAGGACAACAGGTCTAATAGTTGTCAAATTCAAGGATTAACGAATCTTTTTTTTAGTCTAAAGATTAGGTTAAATACACGTGTAAAATCCAGAAATGAAGCTGGACATTGACCTTATTAAAATTGTATCTATGTACGAATTTTAGCTCAATGACATTTCTATGAAATGAAAATACCAAAATATGAAAACTTTTAACAAATTGAGAAAAAAAATTCTGCAATTCAAGGGTATTATCCTCAATTTTTAGCATAAAAAATTACAAATTGAGAATATTTTTTCGATTTCCAAAAACAAAATAAAAAGTTCTACAAACGGGGGATATTTATTCCCAATTTTCACAAAATCCATACATCCATAATTTTTCAAAAACCCCATACATTTGTCATTTTTCCCTAATTTCTCAGTAAGGAGTAGAGAGTACTCTCCCGAATCCCCGATCCTCGTTCTCAAGACTCTAACTTAGCTTTTTGTTCCTAATCTTTGCGGGGGGAAGAAATTTCTTTTCCCATCCTCCATCTTCACTGGATTTCGTGAGATCCTTAAAAGATATTTAACAATAGAAAATATGTAAAAAAAATTAGCTTGATTATTTTAAAAAAATTAAAACAGAGAAAATTAAAATATGCTTAAAGCTGATTGGTTCAATTTGTTTCATTTTTTATTAGAAATTACAATACAATTAATATTTAAAAAAAATACCAGCTTACTTGTATTTATTATGTATTATTATATAAGAGATAATATGTAGATATATTATTTAGCTAACACGAACACATAGCTTAATTGACAAGAAATTGTTTTAACTTAATCAAAAATCTCGAATTGTAGTTTTAAGTATTTAATTGTGATAAATTTTGGATTCTTTAATAAAAAGATGCATGTGATTAAAAAAAAAAAAAAAAGAAGAGACTTTGTGCTTTCTAGGATTAAATTCAGCTCCGTGTAATACTGTGGCCCAATTTTCCCGTTGAAGCCCTCTTTCATATGCTAGTATTTGAATACCATGTGAAAATTTGTTATCAGCGGGCCCCCTAGGGTAGATAAATACAAATTTGGATAGCTAATTGCCTTATATTTCTTCATTATTAGGGATAGGGCTATTGGGGTAGCCGTGCCATGCCAAGAACACTACATAGTGTGAGTTGTACATCAAATAGGAATGGGAAAGATGTGATGTCCCATCCCAAAAACACAGAAGACACCAAAGGCCGAAAGCTCTTATCAAAAATCAAAATTAATCCCATTTAAATATTGTCATCATGTTGTTGTTGTTAGGTTAAAGGCATGAGCATATGCAAGGAATAACCAAGTGGGGCCCACTTACCTCTCTTTATCTCCCAACTACCATTTGATGTTCATTGAATTAAAATTTTAATGTGCACTCCTTAATTCATTGCAAATTAAAACGCTCCACTCACTCAAAATTTGTTACATATCATGCTCTTTTAATTTGTGGTTGCAATGCAACATATCTTCAACTTAATTTTCTATATGCTAAATTAAGGGTAGGAATTTTTTGGTATATAGTATACATATATATATACCCATGTATAAAGTGGTTAGCATATTGAAATTGTGGACGGTGCTACTAGCTTTATCCATTGAATTAATAAAACATGTTAGCATGCGTGTACAGAGTGTAGAAGATAATAAAGAAAAAGTTGAAGGTTACTGCTGCAGAGACCTGCTATCCTTGAATTAATAACCGATTTTATGTACATCAAATGAATTTTCAAACTAACTCTGTATTTTGTACTAGTTTAATGTAAGATCAAGTGTGTTAGTTCAGTGTAATTTTACTTATTTTATTCGCATAGGTCATAGCAAACTCAAACAGAATAAAATAAAATAAAAATCTTGACTCTCTTGCTATTGCATGATGGAATGAGGTGTTGCCCACGCCTTAGCTTACAAGATAAACAATCCTTATTTGTAAGTTGACGTATGAATGGAGATAAACAATTAATTTTTACAATACATTTTAGCATGCTCTCTTAATTGCAGACTTATATTATTTTTTTGCTTAAGTTTAATGTTTTTTGTTTATTTAGATGAATATATATAAATACGTGAATGTTATTATTAAATAAAATACATGGATATATGTTACTAATAATATATAAAATAATACTAAAAAAAGAAAAACAACATTTGGGTGTCACTACTCACTAGTGACCCATGTAAAAAAGTAAAGTAGCAAATTCATAAGCCTATATATACCTAAACATTTAGGCTCCGTTTGATCTTACACACCGGGACAATTTCTTATTTTTATTTTTTGCATTTTTTGTATTTAATTAAAATTGGGATAAAGCGAACAAATTTTTTTCTAATTTAAAAGAACACAAAATTGAGCTTGGAGAAACCAAAATTTTTTTCTCTATTCTCTTATCTTTGTTACCAAATGCAGCCCTATTACCTCATACAAATATACAATTGGCATGGTATGATGATTCACTTAGTGACGATGTGTGTCCTTTATATTTTTTGAATCTGAATGGAATGTCATTAGTCATCAGAGTTCTTTTTTATTTTTTTTAATTTTTTTATAAATGTTACAAAACGTTTTTGTGTGCCCAACAATTCAAGAGGATTTAAAGTTGGGCCGCAAATAGGTGATCTAAAGCTAGCTATGGCTGGTCCATTGAGAATAATGGGTCCAAGTTGGCCCATTACCAAAACAAAATCAAAATACTTTTGATGGACTAAGTTGATACTTAATCTATGTTCCTAACATGGAGAAAGATTAGAATCAAACCTTCCACTCCAACTTGACAAGGTGTAGGAGCAACCACTAAGTTGTGGATTCAACTATGCGCTTCCACCAATTCAAACAACATGCAAAAGGATGAAATATGAAAACGATGAAGAGGATTAATGATCTCTTACAATCAAAAGAGATGATGAAATAGGATTCAAATTGTCTAAATTCGGGGTGACTACCTCATTCACTCCACTATATCCGGTGTAAACCATAAATTAGATATATTTTCAAGTGAAAGTGAGCTATAGCACACAAATAAGGAGAACACTTGAGCAATCTCCATCTAATTTGAAAGCTTCCTAAGCCAATTCACGTACATGTCTTGCAAAACAGATAACTTAACATTTAGTGTTTTGCAGTTTAACTTTTAAATTTAATCATTATACAACTTCGTCATCAAATTTACAAAACTTGTGATAACTTGAATTTTCTTAAAGAAATTAAAATAAATTATATAAAAAAAACTGAATTAATATAAATTTTGCAAGTTTAATATTATGAAGTTTTTTGGTCGAAACTGCATTGTCATTAAAAGCATAGTAGTAGCAATAATAATAATAATGGACGTGGTCAAACCAACCTAAAACTTAGGCCCATGAACCAATAGTCTCCTTAGCTACCCCCCAAAATGATGATCCCAAGATAGAAAAGGGCCCTTCCTAAGACCCAAGAAAAAGGGTCCTCAAGTTGATAACTACTGACTAGACTTTCTATAATTGAGAAAAAGGGCTTTGACTGTGTGCTTACTAAGCAAAGACCAAACATTGTAGAAATTATTACTATTTTATTATACTATATCCATATCCATATATATCCATTACAGCTCAGCACACTTATCAGATCAATGTTGCGTACACCAGGCCCATGTCCCATAGGGACAAAACAATAATTTTGACGGTACAAGACTACTCACAACAACAATTTCATTTTGTTTCCTTTCTAACTAATTTGATAGGACCGGGATTAATTTATTTATTACAAAATAAAGTTCTTCAATATTATTATTTTTTAATTTCTTTCTATTTTTATGGAATGCAGATTCAAATATTAAAAAATCAATTTATCTATCTACAAATAATTCGTGTTATAAAAAATTAGGCATCACCTAAAATGACCAAAACAGTGTCCTACCATTCTCCATTTCTTCTTTCTATTGAATCAATTCGCATCATGTTCTTCACTCCGACTCCAAACCATGGCTTCCCTCATCTTCCTCCGCAGAAGATTCACCGCCACACCCTCCTTCCACTTCACCAAACGAACCTTCTCCTCCTCTTCTCCCACTCAGAAGAAGCGCATAGAGAAGGTTCTGATCGCCAACAGAGGCGAAATTGCCTGCCGGATCATGAGGACCGCCAGCAGGCTCGGCGTCCGGACCGTCGCCGTCTACAGCGACGCCGACAAGGACTCCCTCCACGTCAGCACCGCCGACGAGGCTCTCCGGATCGGCCCGGCCCAGGCCCGCCTCAGCTACCTTAACGGGCCCTCCATTGTTGATGCTGCCCTGCGTTCCGGTGCCCAGGTCAAACTCTCTGGTTTTTGTGTTAAAAAATTATACTTTTGACCAAAGGGTCTCCGAATATAGGTCATACTTTAACTTTATTTGGTTTGAGTGATTCGGTACTTAATTTTTCTTTTATTGTTTATTTTGTAGAGCATAAATATGTCGTCCAATTAATTATTGTCACATCAGCAAATATATATGATTCTCCTCTTCATTACTTTAATAAAGTATTAAAATTAACTGGATATAAAAGGTTTACTCACATAATAGTTTGACTTGGTTTGGACTAGATTAAGCGAGTCTACTAGACTGTGGTTACTAATGATTTAGAAAAGCAAAAAGGAAAAAGTTGCAATGGCATTTGTTTACTTTAAGGTCTTGGGTTGAACTGAATTAGTTGGGATCAAATAAACTTCAGTTTTGATAGAAAGAACAATAGTTGTACCTACCATTATGTTTGAACATCAATATTTCTGCAATCCATAAAGGATGTGTTCTTTTGGCGATTAGGCTATCCACCCTGGATATGGATTCCTGTCCGAAAGTGCTGACTTTGCGCAGCTTTGTGAAGATAGGGGTCTTACGTTTATTGGCCCGCCTGCATCTGCCATCCGGGATATGGGTGACAAGAGGTATGAATGTATGATACAGTTTTGGCTTCCTTTCATTCTTTCCTTGTTTTGAATCATGGCCGCATTAACTATTTTGAGTTTGTATTTTACTTGGATATGCTTAAGGTTGTGCCATATTACTTATTAGAGATAAGTGCTTGAAAGTTGGAAGTCTTTAACATGGTTTTATGTTGAAATTCAATGCCTTGTGCATGTTTTGCTCTTACTATAACTATTAAGCATAATTCACTCATATTAGCAAAGGATAATTATTGGTCACTAATAATTTGTGTAATCATCATCATCTACGTGACTTTTGATTAAGCAATAAATAGGAAATTTGAAACTCTTTTCAAGCTTGCATTATGCTACCAGGTAACCGGGTTCCAGATGGGTTTAGAGTTTAGACAGGGAATGATTTCTTTAGGATTTTCGAGGAATTTCATTCTTCCTTTATCATATAGCAGCTTGACCAAGACTAGTGAAGTCAATTTGGCATGCTTAACCTTTAATCTATCCAAGATACTTTATAAAGCAACTTCATCTGATCAATGTTTTTATACATCCATCAGTGCGTCAAAGAGAATAATGGGGGCTGCGGGGGTACCACTTGTGCCTGGATATCATGGAAATGAACAAGATCTTGATAAAATGAAGTTGGAAGCTGACAAAATAGGGTATCCGATCTTGATAAAGCCAACCCATGGAGGTGGAGGAAAGGTGGATGGTACCTTGATACTTATTCTAATACAAGTTATTGCATTTTGTGATCCTTGATGTAGGGGTGTGGTACTTTCCTTTCTTTCGTTGTCAATTTACTTTTTGTGCTCGATGACAATTAGTTGTGAATGTGTTTGCTCTATTTGTAAAATGTATTGCCTTAAGCATTTAGTCTAATTCAATTTGGGTTTTGGGTTTCCACCATGTTCTGTGGTTCTCAACTTGATTGCGCACTTAAATTGCTGATTTCATGTTGTAATTATGATACTGTTAGCCTTAGTCGTCTTATTTTCATGGGTAGGTGATAACACAATCCATATCATTTTAAGAATGTGCCACTTTTCTGCATGTTTAAGACTTGCAAATTTTATACAAGAATTGCATTTTTTTTTTTGTGGTGAAAACAGATGATAAATAGATTATTAAAGAGAATCTTAGTCACTTATATCATTCTGCTAAATTTGGGTCATGTGAATATTGTAGGGTATGAGGATCGTGCACACTCCAGATGAATTTGTTGAATCGTTCTTAGCAGCACAGCGCGAGGCAGCTGCTTCCTTTGGTGTCAACACGATATTGCTAGAGAAATATATTACACGGCCAAGGCACATAGAAGTCCAGGTTATACTATTTTTTAACCCCTGCTTCATATTTCTCCTGGAAGCTTCATTGGTTGCTTACTTTTCTTCTGCATAGAAAACACTTCATAGTGAATATTCTTTACTCCTGAGATTAACTTGTTCAGAATTTCACTGGGATAATGGAATTAAAATAGAGGCCATCAATAAAAAAAAATGTTCCATGTCTCTTTGACTTGATTTTATTACCAAAACTCTTCTGTTCGACATTGTAGATATTTGGGGACAAACATGGGAATGTTGTGCATTTGTATGAGAGAGATTGCAGCGTGCAGAGAAGACATCAAAAGATAATTGAAGAAGCTCCGGCTGTAAGGCTTACTTTCATTGCCCTCAAAATTAATCTCTCTCTCTCTCTCTCTCTCTCTCTCTATATATATATATATATATATATATATTAATAATTTTGTTGGAGTTGTGATCTTGTAACTGCATATATGCAGCCAAATGTTTCTACTGATTTTCGTGCGCACTTGGGTGAAGCTGCTGTTTCTGCAGCAAAGGTAAGGTCCCTTTATTTCAAAACGCTAACCTGTTCTTTCTGATCCACATGCAGTAGCTTTATCAAGGTTTGAAAGATCTGAAGCTACGGATTCATTGACATCTGCTAAGGATTAAAAAATTCAGATAATTTGAAAATTTGCAATGAGGATCTCTTGTCGTACATTCTCTCCATATTCTTCTTCTCTTCTTAATTAAATTCTTCTATAATAGAAATGTGAACAGATTTGAATGTTAAGATTGTAAATTTGTTTGCTTACAATTTTCAACAATGAAATTTAGTGCTGAGTTTTAGTGATATGATTTTTCAGATTTATCAAATTCATACTTAGTATTTACCTATCTATTAGTTTATTTACGAGGTCGTTAATTTAAGAGAGTTGTATGGTATCATTTCATTCAGTGTCATCTACTGATTTCATGTTTCTTTTCTGATGCCTGAAGGCAGTTAATTATTACAATGCCGGGACTGTGGAGTTTATAGTGGATACGGTCTCCGGCCAGTTTTACTTTATGGAGATGAATACCCGTCTTCAGGTGCTTGGATTAATCTTTATTTTCCTTTTCCTTAAAGTTAAGGTTTACAAAAGTATGACCTGGAGCACGTATACAGGTTGAGCATCCTGTCACGGAGATGATTGTTGGTCAAGATCTTGTTGAATGGCAAATTCATGTTGCCAAGGGAGAAGTTCTTCCATTGAGTCAATCACAAATACCTATGTCAGGTGATTCTTCTGCTTTTCATATCAGGTTGCTCGTATTCTGCTTTTGTGCGTGTGAAGATAAATAACACATAAGAAATTGTTATAAGCCAATAGTATTCTGAGCTTGTCAATTATTTTTTACAAGCAATTACACTATTGCAAGAACATGTGTGAAGTTCCATCTATTAAGCGGATACTTTAAGTGTCTCTATAATATAATTATTTTATTATGATGGCAGGTCATGCTTTCGAAGGTCGAATCTATGCTGAAAATGTTCCAAAGGGATTTCTTCCAGCAACTGGAGTTCTGCACCATTATCATGTTCCAGACTCATCAGCAGGTCAGTTACATAAAATAACATAAAATCAGCCAAGTAATTTATTTATGGTGGATATGAAAACTTATCCCTCACCTTCTCTGGTTGGAAGAACATGTAACTTCGAGATAGATTTGTGGGCCTTTTTGATTTGACTTCTGAAAATCTGCTGTTTTGGCAGTGCGGGTGGAGACGGGGGTTAAAGAAGGAGACACAGTTAGCATGCACTATGATCCGATGATTGCTAAGCTTGTGGTGTGGGGAGCAAATCGTGCTGCAGCGTTGGTCAAACTGAAGGATTGTTTGTCAAAGTTTCAGGTAGGCTAAAACTTTAGTATTTCCTTTGCTGTAGTGAACTGTTAAGTTATTATGATCGTGGTTGTGGCTTCTGCAGTAAATTTAACTTTTTTGTGTTGAGATGTTATGTGACTGACACCTTTTAGAAAGCTTGCTCTGCGTTTAAATTGCTAATATCTTCTTCTACAGGTTGCAGGTTTACCAACCAATATCAACTTTCTTCAAAAGCTCGCTAATCACGGGGCATTTGAAAGTGGCAATGTGGAGACTCATTTTATTGATAATTACAAAGAAGACCTCTTTGTTGATCCTACCAGTTCAAAAGAGGCATATGAATCTGCCAGACTTAGTGCATCACTTGTGGCTGCATGTCTCGTCGAGAAAGAGCATTACTTATTGGCAAGAAACCCTCCTGGTAAATTGTCTCACTCTTGATGTGTAATATTATAAGTTGATGTTGTCAATTCCCTCGGTATTTACATCTGTCGGCGTGTGTTCAGGGGGCAGTGACTTGCACCCTATATGGTATGCTTCTCCGCCTTTTAGAGTCCATCATCAAGCTAAGCGCACGATGGAACTTGAGTGGGATAATGAATATGGTAGTGGTAGCTCAGAGATCTTGAAGCTTACCATCACTCATCAGCCTGATGGGAGATGCCTGATTGAGGTAACATCTAAGTGTAGCACATGCAATAGTGATTTTTTTTTTTTCTTTTTTTATTTTTACTGCTACACAAATTCTCTAGTGTTCAATGGTTTGAAGATTAGTATGATTTATGATAAAACACTATGGTCTCGTCTGGTTCATGTAGTCAATCTCACCTAGTGGGATAAGGCTTAATTGTTGTATTGCGCTGCAAGTTCTCTGGTTTTTAAGTTTTGACTAAAGATGATAATGTATACTTCCAGACAGAAGAACACAGATCTCCTGCTATTGAAGTCAAAGCAACATATGTAAAAGATCACTATTTTAGAGTTGAAGCTGATGGTGGTACCAACGATGTTAATCTAGCTGTTTACTCAAAGGTAAATCTCTTCCTCCGTGTACATGATTGTGGAGCAAATGTGGATAAATTTTATTTTGGTAATAATGAAGTTAATATATAGTTTTTCTCTGGATTCAGGACCAAATAAAGCATATTCATATTTGGCAAGGGTCCAACCATCATTACTTCAGAGAGAAGCTAGGTCTTAATTTGTCTGAGGATGAAGAGTCGCAACATAAACCCAAATTCGAGGCATCTGCGCACCCTCAAGGAGCTGTTGTGGCTCCCATGGCAGGCTTGGTGGTTAAGGTTCTAGTGAAGGACACGACGAGAGTGGAGGCGGGACAGCCCGTGTTAGTGTTGGAAGCAATGAAGATGGAGGTATGTCAAGTTGCTCCTTAAAATATTATTCAAAGTCATCTCCATATATGCCGTCTTTGTTTATCTTTAGAGGGAGAAATTCTTGTATGCTCTTGGAGCAAGGGATATTTCTCTTGCTTTGATTCATTTATTACTTGACACATCACCACCTTTGTATCTTAAATCACCAACAAACGTTGATGTGCCAAACGATAAATCAATTAGAGCAAGAGAAATCTTCTGCTCCAAGAGCATTCAAGAACTTCTCTTATTGAGGAAGTTGTGACTAACGAGATTCTGTACTTTCTATAGCATGTTGTAAAGGCACCATCTTCTGGCTTTGTGCATGGGCTTCAAGTTGCAGTGGGTGAACAGGTTTCTGATGGTAGTGTTCTTTTCAGCATAAAGGTTAGTTAATTACCTTTGCTATTATTCGCATTGGCCACGCCCTGGTTGAACTAGCACGCACGCACGCACGCAGGCACGCTCAGACACAATAAAGTTTCTTTAGGTTAACATTTAACAACTCGGTTATTTTGTTGAACTTTGCATATTTTTCAGCTATTATAAAACTAAGGCTAAAATACTCTTTTGGTCCTCTAATCATATTCCTTTATTCAGTTTGGTCCTGCATTTTTTAAAAACTTCAATTTGATCCTTTACTTGTTGAATGCAGCAAGTTTGGTCCTTTCCACCATTTAACCGCACTTTTCAAATGTGGGTAATGTCACTTTTATACGATAATTTTTTGTGGAAATGACCAAAATGACTAACGCTCAACAAGTAGAGGACCAAATTGAACATTCTAAAAAATACGTGACCAAGTTGAATAAATGGGTATCATTAGAAGACCAAAAGATTATTTTATCCTAAAATTAAATACATTGATTGTTCACTTAAAAAAGAGGAATCATGTTCGTGTCAGACTGTTTTCAATGATACAAGATGACATTTCAAATTCTAATGTCACACTTAATTTGCTATGTGTTCATGTTTCTTGTGGTCAATGCCTCAGTCATCAGTAATTTTGGCAATTTTTCTATATGCTAGGAAACATGTTGATCCTTTTTGTGTTTGGGCAGGATCAATAAAATCATACAATTGGTAACATCTTTTTCGCCAGGATTTCGATAAGGGAGTCTGAATGAATGCTTATAAGTGTAAGTAGCCATTTGAGGTTCTACATTGCCTTGTTATACAAAGATGAACAGCCAACATCTGGAAGGTGGAAGTTGATTACTTGTTAAACAATCTTTGCAATTTGTATCCCAAAATTACAAAGGAAAATGTAATGTAGTACTCTACAATAGTGCAAGAATCCCTGAAAACCGTTAATAACAAAGCTAGAAATTGCACGTTTTAGATAGTTTTTATGCTGACTTGACCCGTTCAAAATTACATGACTTGACTCGTTTGACTCGTCATTGTGTTCATTGGATGAGTAATTTTATCTAAAAAATATGACTTGAATTGGTTAACGTACACCTCTACCCGTAGAGGTTAGTGTAACAACATTCAACAAATTAAGGAAGATCGGGGAGCGGAAATGGATATAAGAACCAACAAAGATAAATGTGATTGTTTTTAATGGTCATTCCTTTCCATTTTACTTTAGAACTTCCAAACAAAGCTTTTAAGTATAAAAGATTACCTTAAAGCACTTTGATATATTATGAACGTAAGCATTTTTTCTAAAACTATAAAATTATTATAATTTAATTATCACATTAAAGGTATAATTTTTTTTTCATCAATTTGTTATCCTCCACAAATTATATTTACCGAAAAATTCTCCACAAATTATTTTCACTTTTGGATTAATACTCTTAGCACATTATAACTCAATACTTCTATTTTCTTTTTATAATATTGGGAAAAAAAAACCTGTTTTGTGTCAAACACAATAAATAGAAGAACGTTCCAAAATAAATCATAAACAATGGAATATACTTTCAAATTTGTTCTTAGAATTGTCGATGTCAATAAAATTTATCCTTAAATTAGAGAAATTGTCATATTGATCCATGGAATTTTCAAAAACCAATCAAGTTAAACTCTCAAAAAAACTAATTTGACTAATGTCAAACAGCTAACTTAATTTTTAATAATTTCAAGAATATTGATCATTTCATAACAGAATTAAACCATGCCAGACAGATTTGAAGACTTTTATTGAACAATAATTCTTCAAAGAACGTTTAAAAGGCTCAATTTTATGATTCGGTCATTTATAACTCTCAATCATATATCAGCTAAAATGGTTCCTAATTTGACTTGAGACCATAGTAGATTACCCCCAAATCACATCTTTCAAAGTTTCAAGTCACCACCAAATCCACTTACAATCAAATCTCTTCGGTACACAAAATCGCATGTGATAGTTGCCTTTCTACAAGATGAAGTGCATGTTTACTTTTTTTTAGGTGAGAGACGCCTAGAATTGATTTTGCGTTTAAGCAAAGTGAAAAATTGTCACTTCTAGAGCTCCAAAATCAATTCTAAGCCACCACAACTTAAAATCGAACATGCTAGAAGTGGATTTGTAGCCTTCACAAATCAAGCATCAAAACCAGAATAGATGCCACTGTCCCTCAACAACCTCTTCTCTTCTTCAACATAGTTTTTCCCTCTACTTGTCTGACCAAGATCTCTCTTCCTCTTCTCCTTCTGAGAGAAGGACTGATTCTTCTTGTCATTCCTAGTCTGAGCAGTTGGCAACTCTTCTCCAAGGGAAATAGCCTCTCTTGTTTTCTGTCGCTGTTCGAACGATTCTTCAGTGTCCTTGTCAACGCGCTTCTCCTTTCCGGTGGACCAAGACCAATCCTTCTTTGAGTCGTCTTCTTTCGGTTGGGGTACCTTTAAGACCGAAGGTCCGCCTTTGTATCCATGCCGCTTCAGAGCTTCAAAGTCGATTGCAGCAGTTTTCTGCTTTGTAGATTTGCCTGTAGATATAAAATCCATAAAACTAGTAGAGAAAAATCATATAGCAATAGAAATAGTGAGCTAAGTTTCAAGCTGTCAAACTTTAATAAAAAAAGATAATGAAGCAATTATTACATTGGTTTCAGAAGCTAGGACCTTTTGTGAACTAACACTAGTTCAGACCAATATATTGTGAGTTGTGAGTGAAAGATTAAAAACTCTAATATCTCATCTCAGTTTTCCAGAATATATGCATTATTCTAAATGCTAAACAATCTATGGCTAGAATTTCTGTGAAGATGAAAAGTACTAAACTTAGCATAATTAGTCCTGTGCTCAATTCCTCATACAGTCAAACTAGCCAATTCCTTTTATGCATGTATGGAAATCAGAATCAACTCCTCGAATCATATAGCGATCAAGTTGCACTAACTTAAGCTGGGGACTGGTTTAATTCTCAACAACTGCATCTACATCAGTAACCACATTAACAAGGAGAAATAAAAGACCTCTTTTCCGATTGGGCTTCATCAAATTGTCGCACCCCAATTATCTTTCAGCCTTAGCCAGAACTTCTACTGTATCAGATGCCAACCATGAAATGGTCTTCAAGTAATTGATCCATAATTAGAGTGGTTCATTGGTGTGATTTTATCAAAGAATGATTTCGTGCACCCATAGACAAAGTCCAATTTTCTTTCTCTATATGTTCATGAATGCTCAGATCCAAACCCAAAAGAACAAACTACATAAAAGAGTTGCAGCTAGGATGATAGTTGTTCCACATTCTAGGCATGAAGAAAATCTGTAAAAGCATGAGATACAATGTGAATGCTATCTATGTTGAGATATTTATTAAACTATCCCACAGCACAGTCACAAAATGTTGTATATAATCATAATAAGAACCGATGCATGTTCATTGTTCGAGGAACTAGGATACTCTTAGACTCTGACAGGTAAACTTCGGTCAGGATATTATTTGCCTCCTATCACTCATTCAACGAATCAGACTTCAATATATATGTCTCCAAGTCACAATCATTTTTAGATGAAGAAAGGTGTTGTACATCAAATACCTTTTGATCTCTTCCAACCGGTTTCACTCTCATGCTCGGAGTCTGAATGTAAAGATGACGACTCATCAAGCGACGAGTCGTCATCATCATCACTCCATGGCATTGTCCTCTTCATGATGCGAAGAAAAACCTGTTAACATATAAAGGGTGTGATCAAAATAAAGATAACAAATCTCCAAAAACTGATGCAAACGGGTCAATAAACCAGCAAGAACGCCTTGTTAAAGGTTCAAGCACCAATAAAACAAACAGTAGGTAAATAATACATCAAAAGATTCCATTGTCAAATATCCACAGCAGTTACGTGTGTGGATACAATATAAGCATCAGTGCATCCATCACATATAAATCCCATTTGGGCAAATAGCTTAACAAAGGTATTATGCAAAAAGAGCTTATGAAATAAAAGGTCTTGAATGAAAAGTGACTCATGAATAAGTTATTGGGTTTTGCTAACATGTGCCCTTGGCCCTAACGGCACTTGTCATGGAGTCTAAAATGGAAGGTTTACTTTTTTCCAATGCATTCAATACATAGAAAACTCCAAAAGCCTAGACTTTCAATGAAATATTTCCACTTTAGACTACTTAACAAATTCCCTATGTTAGCTTTTGCCAAAGTTATTGTGTTTGGATATGTGGTAACTGGAAGTGTTTGTTTGGAGTTTTGTGAGAAAGTTGTGCAGGAGACATTTTTAAAGAACTTGATATTTGAGCTTCCCAAATGTCCGGATAATTCGGTCCAAACGCCCACAATTTGAATAAAAGTCACAAATAGTGCTATCCAAATAGCATTATAGGCGTGTATGGATTAGCTAAAGTTCAACACAGCTTATTATCAAAATTCAAAAACTTCCTAAGGCAACATAACAAAAGCTATTAATTCCACAAAAGTAGCTGGTACACCAAAACATGCTGGATTAGCCCAAAACAACTTGCAATCAAAACCTTGTGAGACACAACTTTTGGAATAAGAACTTGATCATTTCCCCCCAAAATAAGCAATTAACATACATATGCTAAATAAAACTGAGAAATAACGAATGTCATAAATTAATAGGAACTACGCATGCCATAAAACGCAGAATCCCGTGAAAATAAAGAGGACCCACAGACCCCAAAAACCCTGAGAAATAAATTTGCAGCAAAATAGAAAAAAGAAAAAATCTTTGGTTGTAAACACTGATTGTAGGTGTAGTAACAACGAATCTCGAGAACAGAGAAAGTACCGTGAAAGCGAAACAAACTAACGCAGGGAAGCGAGAAGCTTGCAACAATCAAGTATCGGCTCTTGTGTTCTGCCAAGTGAAGAAGCTTCTTAGGGCCTGTTTGGAAAGTTGCCTTTGCGATACAGTTTTAAGTTGTTTTGGGTTCCTATGTTCTGAAAACCACTCCAAAAACACGCCGGCATTTGCGTAAATGAGTAGTTTTATTGATTTTTTGATAGGAGGTTCGAATCTCAAATGAAAAATATAAAAATGTTATTTTTTTTTTACTCAGATTATGTTTTATTTCTCATTATTAATTTTTTAATTTTTTATGCTATATATGAGATTTATTTTCTTAATCATCTTCTTAATTAACGGTGAAATATCAAATATGATCTTGTCAAATAAAAAATAACATGAACGCGAAGATGATATAAAAAAGATATTCCCACAAAATAATAGTTAGTGAGTTTACACATTTGACTCGTTTAGATTTACTTATAATTTATAATAAAAGTACTTTTTTTAGAATATTTTTATAATATAACATATAAAAAGTACTTTAAGTTTTATTTAAATAATCGTAAAATTATAAAAGTGCATTTTTATTATAAAAGACCTCTAAAAGAACACCCTTTTTCAAGGCCAAGGATACTTGCATATTTGGGTGCTTAATGCATCTTATTGAAAAAAATGGGTATATTGTGGTCCATAGAGTTATTATAGTAATTGCATAAAATCTCCATTAGGGAAATGCTCACTTTAGTCCCTATATTGTAACCATATGTCATTTTAGTCTCTAAATTTTAAAATGAGTCATTCTAATTCTTAAAAGTGTAGATCATGAATTACGTTAGTCTCTCACCTCATTTCATTTTTGTTTGTCTGATTTCAAATTTTTGCTTATGTGTCACATTAAGTGCCATATAGACACTGACACGTCCTACTTGATGCGACATGCGTGAATATGAGTTCAAATTGGTCCTTGAAATTGTGTTACACAGGTCAAATAGGTCCCTGAAATATTCACCCTCCCCTAAATAATAAAATCCTAAATCACTAATTTCACTCTCACATTGCTGCAACCCCTCTTCCTCTTCCCCTCAAAACTCTCACGATCACTCTTCTTCCTTGCAAGAACACATTAACAGCAACAACACAGCAACAAAAACCCAAAAACACATCAGCAACAACACATTGCAAAAACAACACAAGAACAAAAAAACCCAAAAACACAACAATGAAAAAACAGAGCAATAGATTTGAAATACACAGCAACAACAACAACGAAATGCAAAAGGAGAAGAGAAGAAGCAGATGAGAGGTGAAGAGGAAGAGTGGTCGAGCTTGAGTAGACCATCAAGCGTCGTCGGAATAACTTCGTGTCATAATTGGAGTTGAGCTTAAGTGGGTCGTTAGAGAAGATGCAGATGGGAGGTGAAAAGGAAGAGTGGTTGAGTTTGAGTAGGCCGTCAAGCATCGTCAAAATACCTTCAAGCGTCGTAGTTGGAGTTGGGCTTGAGTGGGCCGTTAGAGAAGAAGTAGATGGGAGGCGAAGAGGAAAAGTGGTCGAGACTTGAGAGGTGGAGAAGCATAGAGAAGTTAGGTGAGAGTTGTGAAAAAGGGGAAATTAGGAATTTCGTATGTAATTTGGGATTTCAAATGTAATTAGAGGAAATTAGGAATTTCAGATTAATTTGGTATTGATTAGGATTAACTATAATTTAATTAGGAATAATTACACACAATATCTAAAACAAAGTTGTTTTTACGTAATTAAGTCATTGCTTGTTAAAAATTATTGTTTTGGTAGGTGTCATGTAGGATGTTAACATGAAATTTAACATGACATATCATAACATAACAAAAATGAGATGATGAATTGATTTGGTTCATGATTCACACTTTCAGATATTAAAATGACTCATTTTAAATTTAGAGATTAAAATGATTCACGATTATAATTTTAAAAACTAACGGGAGCATTTCCTCGATCTCCATCACTCCTCTCTCTTGCTCCTCTTCTCCTCTAATCACTCCTGCAAATACTTGCATTTAAGCTCGTAATAAGTTACATGTGGACCATTCATATGTTCAATTATTTTTCACAACCAAAGTTCTTAACCTTCAAATGCTTACGAAACTTTGTGTACAATTCTTAAGAATTGTGGGTAATGGAGTTTAACATCCATAGTTTTAAAAAAAAAATTGTCTCCATGATTATTCCAAATTCCGAAATAGCAAGATAAATCCATAGTAGAAACAGGGACATGGATTGTGATGTTGTGAAGTTGGAGCTTGGCTTGGAGGATTTTCTTTTCTCAGCGTGAGCGTGTTTCTCCAAAAAAAGCTTGAAGCTTTATTTGTGCTTGTGACATTATTGCATTTTGTCATAACCAAGACACGCACAAGATAAAGATCAAAACTTTGTTGTCTTGATGATCCATTTCTGCGACTTTGAGTTGTTGGATTTAACTGTTGATAAATGTGAGAAGAAAAATATTGAAGCTTTGCAATTTGAGCTCCGGGTTCACAGATCAAGGAGACTCGCTTTGGAAGGGGGGCGGTGGTGCCCGGGCAAGTTAACGATGCCAACGGCAGAGGTAAGGCGGAGGAGAGCCGGTGCATGAGAAATGTTGGGAGTAAGGGCAAAGATGAAAGTGCATTAATCCACACTTTTAAAATATATTTAATTGCATTTTAAAAGTGTGGCTAATAGGTGCATGTGACGCCAAACTTATGAGGTGCATCGTAGCCTTGGCCCTTTTTCAATATCCAAAACCCTAAAATAGCCGCATTTTTTTCTCCTCTTTCTCACACTCCAAAAACCACGGTACTCTCTCTCTCCTTCCATCCACCACCAACCTCTCCGTAACCGTTTACTACCATACCCCTTTGTGTATGGAGGAGACTGAAGCTGACGCAAAACAACAAAGCTCCCTTGTTCTGTTGAAGCAAGGTGCTGAGGCGGTGAGTGTCAATGTTCTTTGTTGCGTGAATTGTCTTCATTATTTGGATTGCAAAATCCTTGTGTTGATTTTGATGTTCCAATTTTTTAGAGGGTTTTTGAGTCCAATTTTGTGGGGAAGAGGTCTGTTGTGAAGGAACGCTTCTCAAAGAAGTACAGGCATCCAACTTTGGATACTAAGCTTACACTTAGGCGCTTAAATGCTGTGAGTATCACAATCAACTTTCATTTTATTTTATTTATGTTTTGTATAACATCCTAAGACGCAATTATTTCATTTAGTTCATGCATTCAACCCTATTTAGGTCCTACTTGGGTAGATAACTTAGTTAGGGCCTTATGTGACAAGAACTTTTGAGTTTTGACAAAGGACTTGGCATGAAAAGTAATTTATGAATAGGTTATTCTCTGTTTAGAGGCGGCACAGTAACAAAAGTGTTTTTTGTTTTAGTTCACTGAGAAATGTGACAGACTTTTTTTTTAGAAGCTACGGTTTGTTTGGTTTGCATTTTTGTTTCCTGTTTTCATATTGTTTTCCTTTTTTTTACGGTTTTGTGAAAGAAATAGTGAAAACTAAAAATGTAAATAGGAAATTGGATTTTTTTGTTTTCACTGTTTTCTTCACAAAATCTTAAAATATAGGAAACAAATTGAAAACAAGACATGGAAATAGAAACCAGAAACGCAAACCAAACAAAGCCTAAATATCTCAACTTTCCATAATGCACTAAACATGATTTTTCAGAAAGCTGTAAGTTGTACAACCAATTTGATCCCAAACGGTTGCAATGTGACTTTTGACTATTAAAAGTTGAAATAAGTCGCAAGTAAAGCTATCCAAACGGATCCTTAGTGTAAAAAAGGCATTTGTGTTGTTATAGTATAATTATGTTTTATGCTTTTGATCATGTTGAGAGGCTATCTTCCACAAACTAAATAAATTTATTTGAGCAGGAGGCTAGGTGCATGACCAAAGCAAGACGGCTTGGGGTTCGTACTCCTGTGCTATATGCCGTGGACCCTATCTTGCACACCTTAACTTTTGAATATGTAGAGGGTCCTTCCCTCAAAGATGTACTACTTGAATTTGGGTCGCACGGTGTTGTTGAAGAGCGGCTTGATGATATTGCTTCCCAAGTTGGCGATGCAATTGGTAGATTGCATGATGGTGGACTTGTTCACGGTGATTTAACAACATCAAATATGTTACTGAAGAGTAGTACCAATCAGTTGGTGAGTTCATTTTCTTTTCATATATCCTTAGAACCAGTTCTTCACATAGTGGGACAAGGTTTAGTTGTTGTTGTATATCCTTAGGACCAGTGTTATCTGTTAGACTTAAGCTATGTAATATGGAAAGCATCAGAAACCTGTCGTACTGGAATTGAAGTGTATTTTGTGCAGATCCTAATTGACTTTGGTTTGAGCTTCACTTCAACTCTACCAGAAGATAAAGCTGTTGATTTGTATGTTCTGGAAAGAGCCCTTCTTTCAATGCATTCTTCATGTGGGAATGTGGTAATTCACCTTATCCTTGTTCCATTAGTCCCAAGTCCTAACTTGTATGCTGCAGATTATAGAGGAAATGAAGAGAATAAGTTATTTATATGTTTCAATTGGATTTTACTTCAAGCCCTTTACTATATGTTTTCTGGTTTTGTGTTTTTAGCTTTGTGGGAATTATAGAGTGCAAAAAAAGCAAAATGTTATTAGAAATTGTTATGAATTTCCTGTTTTTTCCTTCAGTGATCAATTTAATGGTTGCCTTATTTATTGCTTTAATGTGACTTGTCTGTCAGTTTTCATTAGTAAATCTGGATAAAGACGCGCTTAGTACAAATAGACAAATTAATGTGCCTATGATTATTGCTTATAATGCCCTTAGGGTCACAAAGTTTATTCATATATCGGTTTAGGTTTGAACAAGAAAAATAGGATCTTGAGGTTAGTATGATTGCTATTCAGGAAATCATTGAGTGGGGTTTCAAATATTAGTTGCTGAAGTTCACAGGAAGCTGCGAATAATTAGACTGTTCGTTGCAAGGGATAAGGTTTTGTGAACAAAATTAAAGGCATGCTTTGATATTTAGGAGAATGGGTATTGGGTAATGCTGAAAGAAAGCCAAAAAACTGGAGCAATTCAATTTTATGGCTGTGAACAGCATTACGTGCAAAGAGGCTGAGATAGTGAGACTTACCCAAAAATACCATGCCAGCTGAGATGAGGGACCAAAGATTATTCTGTTCTAATATGCTTGATCAAACAGAAGTAATGAATAAGTGATCAATTTCTCACATAGTATAATGAATAATGCTATAATCTCCATTGGCAGATGGATCGGATACTTGCTGCATACCGCAAGTCATCAAAGCAGTGGTCATCCACAATGAACAAGCTGGCCCAAGGTATGAACTTCCCTCTCATTTGAGTTGAAATTAAGATATTATTTCAAGATTTTGTACTTATTGTCATTCTTCACGACTTCTTGTAGTGCGACAAAGAGGACGAAAGAGGACCATGGTTGGATGACTCTTACCTTATTTTCCTTATTGATGTCAATGAGATATTTTGTATTGGACCAATGAATGTTATTAATGTAATTTGTTTTGTCGACATAATATACTAAAAGTTAAGTTATGATCGGAAGGCTGAAAGATGGTGTTATATCTGTTATAATTTCCATTTGCAATATACAGATCTTCTAGTTGCTTAACAAAAGAAAAATCTAGTGACTTTGAACCTCTGATTCTCTTCCATTCCAAATTCTAAACGTGTCCAACTAGCAATTCAAAGCCACTTTGAACTGTATTGATTGCTGTTGTGGTTATGCTCATTATTGTACTTGGCGAACCATTCATATTGATATGAAGTATTTTTTGTGTACTTATTATCAAATTGTGAGGGTGAGTCTTGGCGTAATAGTAAAGTTGTTGTCTTGTGACTTGAAGGTCAAAACAACCTTTGCTTGCAAGGATAAGGCCGTGTACATTGACCCTCCTTAAACGACCTGATAGAGCCTTGTGGTTTGAGCTGCCCTTTTGCTTGTTATCAAATTCTGTGTATATTTCCCTTTACACATCGTGCTAATGTTCCAAATGTATCACTTATTGTTAAAGATCCTTTGATATATTATCTTATTATGCAAAAGCTATGAAGAGAAGGATTAGAGGTTTAAATTTTGAAAAGGAATCAATTTAGATGAAAAGAGAGTTTAGAAATGAAAGATGCTGGGAGAAATAATGGGAGCATTTAGTAACCACTCTTCATTTGGTTATCATCTGTGGTCGTTTCTTCACCTTTCCTCATCAATGAGCCCAATGGGCCTTATTACTTACTAGAATTAGGAATTAGAAGTATAAAAGAGAATGTTGGCATCAGATGAGGAATTAGTTAGCTAAGAATTACGAGGGCAAGGGATCTCTCAAAAATCCTTATACGATTATATATATATATACATATATATTTTAGCAAACAATACACATTTTCTTGACCTTTCATGAATATTCTGAACCAGCTTCATCAGTCTCCACTGTTCAGTACACTTCTTCCTTCACCCGTATCTGACAAACAAAATTGCCTTTTCAGTCCTTTTTCTTGATAGTGTTGGCTGCTGTAATCACACATTTTCTTGGGCCAGTCATGTTGAATGTGTCGTGGAGGCTTTAGGCTATCAGTTTCAATAGGTGAGTTTTTCAGGTCCAGTCAATTATATCTAGCTGACTAGCTCTAATTTTTGTCCCTTAAGGTTAGTCTCGTACCCATGTGACTACATGTGAATAGTGGTCCTGTAAGGTAAGCACATATTATTGTCCCTAAAAAGCGTGCCTATGGCGCTAAGGCGAGGCGCTGCAAGGCCCCAGCGCCTTACAGCATTTCAAGCAGTACCTCTTCAATTGCTATTGATGCACTCCTAGACCGTTACCAATATTTTTGTGGTGGACTTTAGGACTGTCATACATCTATTTTGGTTATGAACTCTACCCATTAAAGCTTATTATCATGCTTTTCTAAGGATTTTAATGTTTGATTATCACTATGAAGCTAAGTTTCTGTGTAATAGTTGCGTATTGTTACTGTTTTTTAATGCCTTTCTTTAGCGAGGCATGCGCCTTTTGGAACCTCTGCCTCATGGCCTTATAAGCTCTTGGTGCCTTAGGGGCGCTTCTGGCCTTTGACTACCTTGGTCCCTTAAGGCCTTAAAAAGTGTTAAAACCTGTGTTTTAGTCAACAAAGCTTTTGCATAATAATTGTTATGCTCTTGCTCAGGCAAAATATGATCACATGTTCTTCATTTTGTAAGATTGTTAAGTTTCATGAGTCCAGTCAGACTTGACTGAATTTAGTTGGATTCGGTCTCTTCATAGGTATTAGGTAGTTAGATGTTGTTATTGGAAGTGATAGCCTCTATTCTTCTGAACGTTTTGCTGATGGAAACTCCTACTCTTTATGACCCTCACCTTTGTGATATTTTTTGTGCTAATGTTCATTAATACATGCTGCAATTTACAATATAGAGTATACACAAATACATAGTTATTCCTAGCTGCTGCATCAGTGCATTGATGCTCCCAAATCTTGTATAGTTAGCATTTCCTTATAATTCTGGTGGTTGTATGTCATTATTAAAGATTGTTCACATTATTTGTTGGAATTTCTTGCTGCATTTAAGTGTGCATAGTCCTCGAAAGAGATGTGTAGTTCTAGATAACATGGCATTATGCAATGCCTTTAATGGACCAATATGCCTCATTACTTTGAGACAAGTACCCTATAGGAAAATTCTTGTGTGTGCATTGGACCAGTCATAAATGCAGTTGATAAATTTTAGTTAGGGGTTCCACCTTAAGATATCATCAAAAATTAAATTATGTGCACAAGAATGTCTCTAAATTGTAGGGTAGCATACCCAGTGAGTGTTGCTGGGTCCAAAAAACAGTGACAGTCGAGGATGGAAACAAAAAAGACCATCCTGAAGCCGGTTTTTTCAACTGATGAAGAATGAAACAAACTACTTATAACTCAAGATCTAACAGAACATATGTGTTTTCCATTGAAACCATGAGCCTTCTTTTGTGATTTATGCTAAGGACTGGAGAATGTTTCCACCTACAAAAATCTCGTGTGCTCTATGAACAATTGGAGTGGCTGAGACTGATAATAAAAGCACTTAACACCTTAAAATGGAGCTGACTAAGTACTTGTTTGGTTTAACTCCTTTTCTTTTTTAAAACAAAAGAGAAGAATTTGGCTTCCGGAGACACTTTTTGTGAAAGAAACTAAAGGGTAAACCTTCAAATTCATTTATGAGGTTGTCAACAATCAAGTTTGTCCCTAGATTATGAAAATTGTTGTACTAGTCGATAAAGTTGCCAAAAGCCAATCAAGTTTGTCCTTCAACATTGATCAAATTAGTCCCTTTTGAAAATTAACTTGACCAACTTTTAATAACCTTATGGACCAATATGATCATTTTTATAACCCAGGAGCAAACTTGATCGACTCTGACAATCCTAATCCTAGGGGCAAATTTGAAGGTTTACTCAATTTAAAACAAAGAGGCCATCAGAAGGATAAAAGGAAAAGTGCTGAGCAAGTTAAACACTAACATTAACACCATCCTGGATAACATATCAATTTGAGTGAAACATTGTGTGCATGAGCGAAGATTTCTGCCTTCTTTTGTGTATTGACTGCCTGGATGAATCCAAGAACAAAAAAAGAAATGCTCCCTGTTATTATAATCATCTAAGAAGGGTGAAGTTTTTTTTCACCTAGAAGGTGACTTGCCAAATCAGGCATAATGAGATGTAATCCCTTTTATCTGCCCTTTCTCCCGGGACAGCATTTTTCGTGTACCAAGGATATTCATATACCATGTAACTTGCCTCTTATAACAAGTAATTTGTTTTTGTTCAGTACCACTTGACTTACAACAGTAGCTAAAGTTATTGTGAATCAGTACAACTTTACTCTTGCTGTAGCAGCAGGTAATTTACATGCATTTACTTGCTTGTGTGTTTAGCAGATTTGTCTATTATAAAATGAGTAAACCGTTAAATTTGTCCGTGAAATTGTCACGTCGGTTAAATTCTCAGGTTATGAAAATGGTTATATTAGTTTTTAAAATTGTTAAAAGTCAGTCAAGTTAATCCTTGAAATGGACTAATTTGACCAATGTCAAAAGACTAATTTCAAGGATTAATATGACAATTTTCACAACTTTGGGACGAACTTGACCAATGTCAACAATTCCGAAGACGAATATAAAAGGTTTACTTCTTATAAAATAGCATTTTAGAAGTAAAGTGAATAATAAATTTTTAAGAGTAAACAAGCAATTTTGTCATAACATTTTCATTTTGATATTAATTTGCTCCTGAAAATTCGTTTATATCAATTTAGTCCTATGATTTTCACTGTGACATCAATTTGTTTGTGGAAAAACATGAAAGAACTAGCTTGTGTGGGTGAGATTTGTAGTGGCTTGAACATACACAAAGATGACCATGGGCCTCATGATTAATCGAAAAAAAACAAATCAGTTATGAAAGCTCAGAAAATGAATAATATGTGTGAAAGACAAATGACAAGATATTTTTGCCTAGCAGCTAGTTCAATGAAATGAGGGGAAAAGGACTCATAACAATAACCAGAGAAAATTGAGGTGAAAAACCTTGTCAATTTTTTTCTACCCCAAAAGTTAAAAGTTTCACATCAATATCAGGCCTTTTTTCTTTTCCCTTTAGTTCTCCCCACACCTATAAAATAGATAAACAGGTCAAGTGATGAATTATTTTTCTTCCTTTCTTCTTAGGCCATTGATTCCACCCAAAACTACAAGTTATTTTTTCTGTGGCTTAGATTGGCAATAGCCCCAGTGCTCCATGTGTCCTCAACTTTATAGCTTCAACAAAGCATATAATATATGATCACATATATAGACTCCTACCTTATTATACTGGCCTCATTCTGAGGTTTTCTTCATGCCTTGCTTCTTTTTTTCCTCTTTCCCCTTCCATAGCAATTCTGTTCCAACATTTAATATTTCTTAGAAGCTGTCTCGGCAACCGGCAATGTGTTGGTTATTCCTTGCTTCTCTTCTGATATGTTTTTGTCACTTGAATCCTGGCTGCATTCCTTTGTCCCATTTTTCTCTTCAAAATTTTTGTTTGGCTCCAAACACTTAATATTTGTTCTTTTCTTTCTCTTTTCTTTCCTCATGCAGATGGACAATAGAAATGAGAGAATTAAAAAAGGAAGGGAGGTAAGGGAAATAATCTCTTTTGAGAGCTTAAAAATCAACAAGAATTAGTCTTTGTTTAGTACGAGGTAAAAATGGGAGAAAAAAATTAATGAATTGGGTTTATGCATAAAATTACACATGAACTTAATCTATGAAAAATTCTCTCATATCTTTACTTTATACCAAACACACCCTTAGAAGGTGAAGTAAGACAATTCGTCATCTAACTTCTTTTGGTATGTAGACAAATCTAACTTGTTTTCACCATACAGATTATTTTCTCTCTTTTTTTTTCATTTCACATAGCTAAATTTTGTTCTCTAAGCACTAGAGTAGAATATTCAATAAATTTTTTTCAATTTAGAAATTTATATTTTATTGTGGTTAATATAAATTTAATTATAAATAAAAATAGTAAAATTTGTTTTAATTTTATAAAAAACAAGTTCCACATAAGTTCTGTTTTTCTTCTTATTTTCAAAAATATGTATTAAGTTACTGCTACAATAGTGACCGGCTAGTTTTGGTCCTGGGTCATGCTCCAAGGCATGCACGTATTTAATATTATTTCTACGTTCCTAAATTGACAAATGATGATTTTGATTCTATATTCCTATGTGTGCTAAAATATAGTGTCCTATGATATTATCATAATCTGAACCTTTCTTGTCTGATTTTCTATTATTTACACAAATGTACTATAAATAGGCTATGCTTGAGACACGCCATAATTGTTTGTGGCCGTTTAATGGATGCCCTCCATTATTGAACATGTATGGTCCAATAAAAGAAGTGTGGTGATAACATGAGGTACTAATATTATAATTTTAAAAAAATTACATATATTTTAATGGATAAATATTCAAATGATCGTAAATCATTAATTTAGACTCTGTTGGTGGTATGACCCATCCCGAACCTTTAAAATAAAACATTTTGTCTTTGACATTGACAAACGTTAGGTTTATATATATATATATATATATATATATATATATATATATATATATAGCTTTAGTGA
>QANU01004444.1:93018-95518 GCA_003254905.1 Nissolia schottii
ATATATATATATATATATATATATATATATATATATATATATATATATGCTTGCATGGCATGATCGCTAGGATGTCATATTCCATCAAATTAGTTCATGCCTCGAATTTACTCCAAATTGTGTTGTTGTGTTTTTTATTACCATTATAACAAAGCTAAATTAGTTGGCATCGCATTTGAATCAAAGACATATAGTACGTACATTTTATAGATACTTCTAGTTATTTCTTACTATATTTAAAAGAAATTATTTTTTTTTTTAAAAAGTATACTTACATACATAAAAGTATCGTAATCACTATATAGATAAATGTGTATTTTAATAATGTCTATAATTAGTTATACAAACTTTCAGTTTTCTCTAGAAAGATTTTTTAATGACGTTTAAATAATATTTATTGAGTTTTATTGAGTTTAGATGACTAGATTAATATATCATTATATTTAATGTCATTTTTTTGGTTCATTGTCTTGATTGACGAAACCAACCATTGATTAAAATAAAAGTTATGCAAACTATTCAATCATTATTTTTCTTATTTAAAATTTTTAATTTAATATTGATTTTATCCATTATAATTCTACTGTATATTTATAATTTTTAAACATTATTGTATTTCCATATTCGTGTCATGTCATATCCATTTTCCCTATCTCATCATGCCTTATCGATGTTTCATATACATATATATAATATGGTTTCTTATTCTATTTCTATTTAATAAAGTAAAATGAAGAAATTAAATTTAATTCCCAATTTTATGAGCTGGTTCATACCCATTATTGGCACACTGTATTTTTATAGTGTAGAGAAATACGTATATGTCAGTGCAGTTGAGAAATTTAAAAAGACTTTATGTCTACATCACCAAGTACATGTGTACAAACAAGCCCAGAAGTGTACCTTTCTTTTGCCATGCAGCGAAGAAAATGACAAGGGGGAATTAAGAAAAATACATTATATACTTTTAATAAATATGTTTAATTATCTTTACAAGAAACTTAAAAAATAACACTCGGTAGTATTTTTCGTTTCTACCTATTTCGCTCTAAAATATTATTAAATTTCATTCTTAGAATAGTTAGACATATTTATCACAAGGATATAACATTACTAAAATAAAATTACTCACTCTAGAGATTTTGATATAAGAAAAAATATTTAAAATGTCAGTGAAAAATTATTTAAAGTGAAAATTTTAGTACATGTTTGAAAATTTTTTAAAATTAAAGTTATTTTAACTATCACTTATTTTAATAATCGCTTTTTTATATAATCAGTTATATGAGAATTAATTTTATGTTTAGAAACTTCAGCTGAAAAGTAATTTTAAGATAATATATTCTATTTATATTGTATGAAAAAAATTACTTTTGTATGATAAAATTAATAAAAAAGATGTGAAATAATTACTAATGCTATATAATATTTTATAGTTAAGATCAATTTAGTAAATACATGGATAATATAATTTTTTATTCATAAAAGCAAAAGCTTTTTGTTTTCATAATGTCCATATTCTAGCTTTAACTTATTTTAACAAAACAGTTTTTTTTTTAAATCAAAACAACTTTAATTATTTTTTACTATGTATCCAAACATGTTAGATTCTCTCCCAACAGCTTTTAACTGAAAAAAAATTATTTATCTTAATTATCAAAAATGCTCTTACGTTAGAAAGTAAAATAAGATTTTTTTTTAACTAATGAAGTAAAAATGAAGTTCACTTTTTTTACTTTATTAATTAAGGGTGAAATCTCATTTATCTTCTAAAGCGAGATTTCAATTTAATAAGATTTAAAATCTGAAAAATAAATAAGGAAAAAAAATAAAAGGCCAAGTTGACACCTTCAAATCAAACGGTTATAAAGAAGGTCTAAGAGAAAAGGGGAATGGGTGGCCTAATAAGGGATGTTTCAAATCTGAAAAAGCATAAGAAACAGAAATAAAACTCATAATATTCCATCCCCATAGAAGAGGTAGAAAAAATAACTTTGGCTAAAGTACAATTTTAAAGATGCATCCTTTGACTGCCTCGTTAGCCTACCTCTATACCATTTTCACACCTAACAAGAAATAAAATTTAATTGGCATGGAAAACACACTGACACCCAGAGAAGGGGCTATGGAACTAGCGATTATTCTATTAATCGATACACACACACGCATATTCATGCGAATGTGACATAAGATTAATTGTTGTATTCTTAAGGCACGTTACATTGTCATTTAATTAAATTATTATATATGCATGTTAAATAATAGATGAGAGAATTAATTTATTTTATTTATGTAATAAAATTTAATTAAATAACAATGTAAAAAAAGTTTTATATTATCAATACATAACAACTAAATTCATTATTTAAATAATTTTTATTAAAATTAAATGCATTTTTTAAGTCTTGATTAAACTATCGATAATAATTCAAATCCTATTATCAATAATTTAATTAATCCGACCCAATCTATTCCAACTATAAATCTTTTTATAATAGAT
>QANU01004444.1:98018-112813 GCA_003254905.1 Nissolia schottii
TGTTATTAATAGTCTTACGAAATAGTTTCCTACGAGGGGACATAACTTGTCTTTCATAATCATTTCTTCTTTCATAACTTATAACACTTATGTGGGAATTGCAATATAATCATAGACATGCATATTCAATAGCGTATGTTAGAAAATGAGCATGTGAACATAATAGATTATGAGCATTTATTCACAATAGTTATCATCATAATTGTAATCATAAGCATGGATATCGCCAGAACAATCATAAATATAATCATTCACATAAAGAGCATACATAGTCAATTTCAACAGAAAATAATTACGATAATAATTTGTACACAGTCATTTATAAGATGAATCATACTCGCAGTACTCTATGCTATAGAGTATATCGCAAGGTCATTTCCTATCTTTATTATTCTTGAAAAAGGTTCACCTTTAGAGACACACTTATACATAAAGGATTAGATAAGTTAAACACTCAACATGAAAAACCAACCCTAGCCATAGGATTCTTCTATGGCCGAATCATAAAACCTACGGAAGGGCTCATAGGGTCAATTTTCCACAAAACTCCCTTAGAGTTAGGTAAGGAACTCAAGAACAACAAAACAAACAAAAACAACACTTGGAGACCTTGTGGGACCCTTAAAATCGAATATGTCCACGAACCTTCAAGGATGGAAAAACAACTTTAAATAGTGAAAACAATATGGAAAACTCAAGGGAAAAAAACATGCAAGAACACACATAAACTCTCAAGAAAACTCATTTTACTCGCACAAACTCAACCCAAAATATCTCATTTCGTGGTGAAAATCATAAGAAACTTATTTTACATAAAATATGACACACATGCAAGGCCAATCTGCCTCTTGAACTCATGGGAAACTCGTTCCTTTTGCTAGGAAACTCAAGTCCAACACAAGACAACAAAACACACATAGAAGGTCTATGAAACCCTATCATGGCCGAAATTCTAAGGGAATTGGATGGACATAATTTGTATTTTCTTCAAGGAAAAACTATGGAGAAAATGAATCCATAATTATTTTTGACCTGTTTTTCATACATGCAAGCACTCAAAGACCCCACTTTGTGGTAAGAAAGAAGAATATTATTCATGAAAAATCAGTTACATGCAGAGGAAAACAGTAAACACATGCAAGGAAAAGCTCACCTTTCTTCAAACAAAGACTATGACTATGTAGAAGAGGATGATGACTATATTTTTTGTGAAATGTGTATGGTGTTTTGAGAAGTTTTTGAGGGGGAGAAGTCATGCCAGAGGGAGGGAGAATAGAGGAGATGAGAGCTTTGGGTTTAAATTTGAGACATAGAGTTAATGTGTCTTGCATTTGGAGGAGAGATTTGTGGGAAAAAGAGGGAGAGGGGCCGGCTAACTATGGGGCTGTTGGGGGAGAATAAATGTTAGGTGGGAAGAAAATATCTTTAATCCATCTAATGTGCGATTTGTCGCGTGCTATAAAAATTAGAAGACGACCGACTTCAAAATTTTTATTGTATTGGAACCAAAATAAATAATTAAACTAAAATTATTATGGGAGTGTATTCCCAAGGGTCTCTGCTCTTTGGAAAACCTCAAACATAGACAGAGTGGACCCTACTGACCAGCGGACCCGATCCTAACTTCTAAACCATAACTCCAATAGTCGATTTGACGAAAGTTTTGAAATCGACATAACTAGGGGAATATTATTATCTAAATAACATATTATGATTGTATGGTTCAATATTATGCATCATTAGTAGATAATTATTAATTATTGAGCAATAGAAAATATTGTGTTTATGTTAAGTGAAAAAGCGTTTTATAGTCCCTCTCTCCAAAAATGTTTTTGTCCTGATAAATGTATTTCTTTTGTCCGAGGACAAGTACCAAATGCTTCCTAATGATCCACAATAATAATGTATTTCCTTTTGTTTATTTTTTTGATTCATCAAATAATTTCCTTCTAGTTATTTTATGTGTCACTGTAACATTTTAGGTTTAGATATATTTTCGGTCTTTGACAAATTTTGGAAATTTGATTTAGGTTCCTAAAAAATATTTATTTTTTTTAGTTTTGGTCCAAACATGTTAGAAATATTTGAGTTTAGTCCCTGCATCAGTGAAGTCCTGTTAAGTGCTGAGGTAACTAACATACTACCTCATAAATAGTGTTATGTGAACAAAATAAACTAATCCAATCCATAATTGGATCCAAACTACTTGAATTTGTCCTCAAATCATGACCCACATAGAACCCTAATTCAAGTCAAATAACGAGTTATGAGTTGAGTTTGAGTCGGGTTATAGGTCATATAGGTTTATTTTGCTATTGGCGTGATACATTATTAATCACATTAGTCGTTAACAAAGTCTCACTAATAATATGGATTAAAACCAAATCATTTATAATATGTTAATTTAAACCTATAATAACTAAGAACCTTAAAATCAATGCTTAATTATGAAATATATGCTAAAACATGGGATTGATCGAGGTGGTGGGATCATTGACCCCTTAATTAGAGGTTTCGAGTTCAAGTCATGAGGATAGAAATTCTGATTGAGAGATTCATATTTTCTTTAAAGACCTCATTTGGGTTGAACTAAATTAGACAAATAGGTCATGTAAGTTTATTTTGCTATTGACGTGATACATTATTAATCACATCAATTGTTAACAAAGTCTCACTAATAATATGAATTAAAACCAAATCATTTATAATACGTCAATTTAAACCTATAATAACTAAGAAACTTAAAATCAATGCTTAATTATGAAATGTGTGCTAAAACACGGGATTAGCCGAGGTGGTGGGCTCATTGACCCCTTAATTAGAGGTTTCGAATTTAAGTCATGAGAATAAAAAAAAAATTCTCATTGAGAGATCCATATTTTCTTTAAAGACCTCATTTGGGTTGAACTAAATTAGACAAATTTATAATAATAAGACTCCTATGTGATGACTTCCTCAACAGAGCCATATGTTTGAAACCTCACACATATATTTGAGGTGAAATAAATGTAAGTTTCTTTATAAATATTATTGAAGTTCCCAAAAGTTTTCTTTTTTTGGGTGGCGTTATCCCTTCATCATAAATTCAATCTCTGAAGAAAAAAGAAAGGATTTTTCTTACTCTATCTAATTCAATACTTAAGAATTTCTAAAGAAGAACAAAATGCTATAGTGACCTTGCACCTGTCAGATATAGATATACAGTTTTTAGTCAACGATTGATTGTGCATTATCATGCTCTTTTATACCCAAATGAAATTTTTATTTTCCCCTGTCTTGGAACTTATTGTCTGGCTTATTATTCCTAAGACAGCTTAAATGTAAGGGAAAAAAAACAAGGACACTTTTGTTCAAGAACATGGGCAACCACTTAAATAGGCAAGCTCTAAATGGAAGAATCTTAATGATTGATTAGACCATAGCCTACAATTGAAATAAACAGGCAATTTATTAATTGACAAATTAGATACTCGTATCATTGCCCCTTCCTGCCCTCTATTTATTTATTTATTTATTTTTATTTATTTATTTTTATTTTTTCTTTTCTCCAAACTCCAAAAGTGCAATCAATCCTATGGTGGGTCTTTTTGGGGACAACCACATGGACAAGACTTGTTTGAGAGGCTTAATAACCTATGAACAGTGAACAATTGGGGGCTAAGGTGTAGGTTTATATGGTAGTTAGTGGAAGATTGAGCTAGGTTCTTTTTTAATACTTTCTGCCGTCAACTTGATTAGACTATTAGTTTAATATTTTTCCTCTTCCCCTATCTTGAAACATTAGCTTAATGATTATACTAACAGCCATTGATTAAGAAAATAAGAGTGAAGAATAAACAAAAGGTTTTTTTTAATGATGCCTTAAGAAATCTAAACTAGAAAGTTTTGACAATTTTAAATACATGAAAAATTTTAAAAATTTAAGATCGATTTGATTTTACATTTTTGTTTTTGTTTTCAATTTACTTCTTGCTTTTTATAATTTTGTAAAGAAAATATTAAAACTAGAAAATAGAAAGTTATGAAATAAGATATTCTTTTATTTTCGCTTTTTTCCCCAAAAATCCAAAAAATTAGGAAACAAATTAAAAATTAAATAAGAAATATAACGAAAACAAAACCAAACATATATTTTTTCAATCAAAATTTCTACCTTATTGGTTCTTTAATGAGTGTACTAAATTGTATTTCTTATTCTAAAATAGACTCCAAAAACTAGGTCATTGACTTAGAGCTGATTCTCTTGAGGAATATTTGTAAGTAAATTTATAATAATATATTATATGAAATTAGGATATAGACTTACTCGTGAAAGACATAACTATTATTGATTGGGTAAGTCTGTGTCGTAATTAATAACATATAATAATATCAATGGCTAGATAATGATAATCATGTGTTACACATAATGTATATTATTAAAAAGATTCAATATATTTTAAGAATGCGTTTGACACATTACTTATAAGATTACCGATGATCTAAATTACTTTTAAGATAGATTATCACCTTTTAACTTACTAGTAATATAATATTGTTGTATTTAGCATGCACAAATAATATAATTGGCAATATATGTTACCATGTTTGGTAAATCAATAGGATTATCAGGTAATATATGCATTCCTCTAAATAATAAATAAAAATAAGAATTAAATCAAATAATAATAATAATAACAAACTATAAAATAAATAGGTAGCCATAATAATAAAAATATAAAAAATAATAAAATTCAGCCAGTGTGGTGAGATAATTATGGTGGTATGTAAGGGCGAGGATTATGGCGATCGCGATGGTAGTGGTGGCGGCAGTGATAGTGGTGGTTGTGATAGTGGCATTGGTGGTAGGTAGTGGCGGTGGTCGGTGGTAGGTAGTGACAATGGTGTGGTGATGGTGGCAATGACGACAACGACAATGGTGGTTGGTGGTTGGTAGTGACAGTGGTTGACATGGTGGCAACGACGGTTGTGGTGGTAAGTAGTGGTTGTTGTTGTCATGATGGTGATGGGCAGTAGGTAGTGGCAATAGTTGTCATGGTGGTGGTGGGTGGTAAATAGTAGTGGTGGTTGTCGTGGTGGTGGTGGTGGGTGGTAGGTAGTCACGATGGTTGTCGTGGTGGCAATTGTCGGTGGTAGGTAGTGGTTGTGGTGATGGGTGGTGGGAGGTGTGGTGGCGGCGGCGATAGTTGGAAGGAGAAGATCATATATGCTTGTAATCTAGACAAAACAAATTGTTATATACTTTTCTTTTAAGGTTTCCCACAAGTATTTTTTTACGGCAATCTTATTCGAGTACTGTGGGTAGCGGCAAATCCAAAATAGATTGTGGGGCAAAATTGAAAAAATATAACAAAAAGTTTCACAAAATTGCATTTAGGAATTAATAATATGTTAATTAAAAATGACAAAAGATTTATTTGCGCTTATTATCTTTTCATTTTCATATTTTGGAAATGTTCAATGATATTTTCATTATCAACATCATCAAATACCTCATTTTCTATATATGTTATCAAGTCAATCATTGAACCATTTATTGCACATGTGATTATGAAGCCAATTTTTTATGATATTTTTAACGAAAAAAAAAGTTCTTTCAATTGATACATTTGTTACATGTATAGACAAAGTTAACTTCAAAAGAGAAAACACAAATGGATAAACATGTTTTGTAGTCTCAACTAACTTTTGAGCAAGACACTAATTTCATTTACATTTAAAAATTGATCATCAAAACACACATTTAATATAAAATTCTCAAGCTATCAAGTGCCCGAAAGCTGGAAGAAAAAAAATTCCTATGAGTAAAATTGAGCTAAGTTGATCAACTTATCCTCTTACTAAATGCATAAAATGAATCTCTTAGATCTAAACAAGCTGCATAAAGAAGTAACCCAGTGTTCACCTCAATAAAATTATTGTTGAGCTCTTGAAGTTGTTTATCAATAACTTGATAGAATAATTTACAATGAATACACGAAAAAAATAAGTTATTGAGAAGAAGAATTTTTTAAAGCATGTTTTTTATGTAGTGTTGTGAGTGCATTAAACAAATTAATTAATTCCTTTCAATAAATTTTTTATTTAAGTGTGGGGATTGAAGGCAAACTTAATCAAATAATGAGGTAAAACTATATATTTATAAATATATTAGTAGAAAAAAACTCAATTTTTAGTGGGGGCATGTGTCCCATAGTTTTAAGTAGAGCTGTCAAAATGGACTGAACTTGATGGGCTAGGCTGAATGGTTCGAAAATACGGGCAGGTTAAGCTGAATAAATATGAAAAAAATTGAGTTGACCCGATTTAACCCAACCTGAATTGGCACAACCCACTTTGGGTTAGGCCAGCCCGATGGCCCGAACACCCCTTTTAATATATTATAATAATAATATGATGCGCACTTATTTTTTTTCCCTGAATTACGTGTGCGCTTATTCAATAAGTTAAATATCAATGAGACCTCTAATATGGAGGATATTAATAAAGAGGTAAGCAAGCTCAAAATGTGACCAATACAGGGGAGGTTCACGACTACTGAATTTTTGAAGCAATTTATCTGATGTTTTAGACTAGAACAACTACATTTGTGTAAATTTTACTTTCGTAGATATGGTGATTTGAGAAGTTCTTGGGGGTGAGAAGAGGGGAGGGAGGCCACGGTTTCGAGGAAGAAGAAGAGAGGAAGAAGTTTGAAATTTTTTTCTCCAAGCTTAGAGAAAAGATGAGAACTTTGGAGATTTTTTGGTCTTTGGTTTGGAATGAGACAAGGTTTTAATGATGTTCCACTTTTGAAGAGATATTTAGGGAAAAGAGGGATGGGTCAGCCACAACCCACAAAGGATGATGGGGGAGGAATAAATGTAATTGGTTGAGGGTTTTAATTCGTCCTGTGCGCAAGTCATCGCGTGCCAAAAAAATTCGACGACGACTGATTTTTCATTTTTTATCGTATCGGGACCAAAATAAATAATTTAACTAAAATTACTGTGAAAGTGAGTTCCCATGGGTCTCTGGTCTCTGGGAAATCTCAAACAGAGACGAAGTGGGCCTCGTAGACTAACGAGCCCGATCGTAACTTTTAAACCGTAACTTCGATCGTCAATTCGACGAAAGTTTTGAAATTAACATGACTAGAGAAATATTATTATTTCAATAATGTACTATGATTGTATGGTTCAATATTATGTATAATTATCAGATAATTATTAATTACTGTGTAGCAAAAAATATTCCGTTTATGTTTTGTGAAAAACGAGGTGTTATCTCAATCAAGTAAAAAACCTAAGGGTGTCTGGTTTCAGTTTCCATTTTCAAAATCCTCTATTTTTAAAATTTTGTGAATGAAACAGTGAAAACAAAAAATGAAAACTAACCATTCGCACCCTAATGTTTCTAAAACACTACTTAAAAAACCACTTCCTAGTTGAATTAAGATTCCAAAGCAAAAACATACTAGTTAATTGATTGTTAAATGCAAAAATCATTTTTAAAAAAAAGTTATATCAAGTGTCCTTAATTAGATCATATGTTAAAAAATTTAAAATAAAAGTATTTTATTAAAAATTTTAAATTTTCAATGTATTAAATATTTGAAATTTTATTTTTTAATATAAATATTTCTCTTATTAATTTTTTAACAAATATCTTTAAAATATTTATTAAAAAAAACTTTTTTAAAAAAATGACAATATCTAAGATTAAGTTAGGAGGATTGCAGACACGATCTCCCATGGTGCCATGTTACTGAGATTAGACCATTAAGATTGCACTTAAGTGCTACTCCATTAAAGTACTAATGATTTTAATAGATAGTTACACAAAACCCAAGGAGATTGCTAGGGCTAAGAAAGGGGGATGAACTAGGGCTAGCAACACTCCCATAGTGGCCTAACAAGATCCTACATTTGTGTGAAATGTAAAACAACTAAGTTTATTGAACTACGTGTCACATAAAGCAAACCTATAGGTACATCACAATCCATGTGCAATTGAGAGCTTGCAGCTATAATAAAAAGAAATCAATACGAGACCCAATATTTTGGTAAAACTTTACCTTTTGTCTTCGGTTTGTTTGGATTTTGGTTTGAACATTGAATAATTTCATTTTGACCCCTCAAAGATATAGTTATTTGGTCTTGATCAATACCTTGAACGCCGTACGTCGAGAAAGGAAGGTACTACTAATGTTTTGTTACTTTGACTCAATCACTTTGTATTGAAGACAAATTCAACCTCTCTACATTTTTTCTAAGGGAAAAATTAACAAGTACTCCCTCCGTCAAATTTTCGTTGTCGCTATTAAAATAAAATTTTGTCTAGTCATTTGCTTCTTAATTATACATATATTTTTATTTTATCCTTATTTGTTATGAACCCTTTACTTCTTGTATTAATTATGGTTTCAATTTTTCAAGACTTGGAATTCTATCCCACTTAAGGGCAATTTAGTCTAAAAACATGATATTATTTCTAAATTAGTGTAAATTAATTATTCTTTTAGTTTGTGTCTTTGTCAGAAATGACAATTAAAACTAGACAAAAGAAGTATCTTTAAGACATTTGTTAAGAAATCTAAAATAGAAAAATCTTATTAAAAAAGTAATTTTTTGTAAGTTTTCAATGCATTAAATGTAGAGAAAATAATTAATTCTTTCTACTTTGAATTTTTTAACAAATACTATTAGGTTGCTTTTACTTATTGAGACAGAACAATAGTCTAGAGACACAAAGACAAAATCTTGTTTGGTTGTAGAGACACGTACAAAAACTTATGTCTCAGGACAGAAAATTAGCGTATTTTCTGTACATCAATTTTGTTGAAACACATAAACAAGACACAGAGACACAACATTTCATATTAAGATAACGCGTTTTTTTTATGAGTGTATTTTTTATCTTATCTCTATTAAACAAACAAGATATAGATACGAATAAATATGCCTTATACATTCTCACCAAACATAATACAAGACTGACTTGTCTTCTTATTATTTATGTCTCTGTCCCCATGTTGAAAGAGTTTTACCTCCATAGTAAGCTAGCCCTGCTCGCGTATACTCAAATGAACTTTAGATACAATTTTGTGCTATTCATAACATGTGCTACCACATAAGCAATGATAGTACTAATCTTGCCCAGACACTTCAAAACCATAGTTGAGTCCAAATAATCTTATCTCTATCTTCTTTATGAGGATTTAGTGTTGGTTTGATTATCAGTTTGGGTGCTCCAAACTTAAGTTTGGCTAATTGAAAATGAATTTGAATAATACTCATTTTGTTTGACTATTTTTTAGTTTACAAAACTTAAGATTGGGAGAGATCAAACTTAAAGTTTGCAATTGAAATCAAAAATTACTTTTTAGTTTAAATTTTGAAACTGAAAAACCGAGTTACTTTTTTAACTTTAATAAAGCATTCTCTCTCTTTTTCTCAAAATATATTAATTTACCTTAAAACTATGTTATGCCCTTTTTGATAATTTTATCTTTAAAAATACTTTTATTTTATCTCATCTAAATAAAAATAATTTCCTCAAACTTACTTTTAAAATATTCAAACTAAACACAAATCAATTCTCTCAAACTTAATTATTTTAAAAGTAATTCTTTAAATTTAATTCTTTCAAACTTAATTCCTCTAAAAGTTAAACTAAACGAACCATAAAACCGTTCAAATTTTAATTCATCACAAATAACTTAAAACATTTTGGTTGATTATCAAAATACACATAAACAGACACTATTGCTATAATATCACACTGGGGGAGAAAACAACCTTCTACACACCCTCTCTATCTTTTCTCCAAAGATAATTTAAAGCATTCAAATTTTGTTTCATAATGAATAATAACTTATCTTTTTGATTGAATATCAAAATACACATAAATCACCATTCTCGTAAGATCATTAGACCGTTCAAATTTTATTTCATTACGAATAACTTATCGTTTTGTATGAATATCAAAATACACATAAACCACGCTATTGGTATAACTAGTTTACTACCTATACTATACACAAATAATTATTTTAAATTTATTGATATTATTTTTTATATAAATTATGTAAGTTTATTTTTTGTATTTTAAATATTAAAAGTAAAAAAAATATTAATTTTAAATTAGAAAAAATTTAGTGGAGTCAAATAAAATAAGTTTAATGAAAATTTAACTTTGAATTAAAAATGATTTAGTAGAATTACGTGAACATAGTTTAGACGAATTTTTTTTCTCCAAAACCAATGATTAAAAAAAATTCTATTTTTTAGTTAATATAAAATATAAATAATACAATGGATAAGAAAACAATTTTTTTTTACACATCCTCTCTATATTTTCTCCTAAAATTACATCGTTTAAAGTTTGTTTCATCAGTGAATAATTTATCTTTAGCTAAATTTTTTTTACATGTAAACAGACAATAATATAGCAAATTAAAGAATGGGTAAGAAATCAACTATATATGTGTTGGGGGATGCTAACATTCATCCATTTGAGTGAATGTTAGCATAATTCACTCTTTTACTTGGATTAAAATGTTCATCATATTTCTCTCAAACAACTTAAATACTTATCTTTTTAGGTAATTTAATACTTTGCATTATTAATTGTTGAACAATCTTTTCTCTCTCTTTTAATAATGGCTAACTTCATAAATAGTTTTCTAACATTTTATACAATATTAAAATCAATAGTAATACATTCTAGATTTATTTGATTAAAAGAATATGGGAAAAAATTGAACAACATTTTTCAATAGTAGTATAATTTAACTTTTATAAGCATTTCTATTATATCCATATCTCATCATTATTTCTAAAAAAAAATTAACGATATAATTTATTTATGAAAACATCATAGAGAAAAATTAAGGGAATTCAAAATCTTTGAAAAATTAATTTTTTACGCATATTTATTACACATTCAATAAATTTATTTCTTAATATTTTTATATTAGTAGTTACTAACTATCTATTAACGAATGTGCCTAATTAATAAAAAGAAAAGTAATGTGTTTTAGTAAATTTGTTTGGCACAGTATGTTTTATATATTATTTTTTATTAGGAATATAATAGTTTATTAATTATATAATAATTTAATTTTAAAAATTAGTTTTAATTTAATAAATATTTTATTTTTTATTTTCTGTTTAAAATTAATGACACAATAAGTTTATTTCATTAAATTAATATATTTAATAAAGTATTATTTATGATGCTAACAATTATTAGGAGAAAGAAAAAGTGGTGAAGCAATTAATAATGTGGAGTATTGAATTACTAAAAGGGACATGCATTTAAGTTGTTTGGGACAAAATATTGTGGACATTTTAGACCAAGTAAAAGAGTCTACTATGCTAAAATTATGGCTGTCAAACGGGCCGGATAAAAAATATGCCTATTTTTAGGTTCCTACTTGTTTATGGTCGGTTCGCGAGCCAAAAATAACCCCTCTCATTAGAGTCATCTCATATATATATATATATATATATATGTATGTATGTATGTATGTATGTATGTATTTTATCATAAATAACTTATCTTTAACCATGAGGTGAGGTGTGGGGGTAACTCACCTTGTCCATTAGTCATGTGGTTGAGAATTCGATTCTCACTCTTGGTGCACCCAAAAATATAATAATACGTTGAGTTAGAAAATAACAATGTATTTATCCTCTTAATATTTTCTCCTAAGATTTAAACCATTTAAAAATATTTCCATAAGGTCTTTTTATTTCATCATAAATAATATATCAAAATATATATAATCTAACACCGCTCCGCTCCTATAGTAGTAAAACAATGGATAAAAGGACATCTTTCTACACAATTTTATATATATATATTTCTCATAAAATTAACTGTGTGTTTGGATGATCCATTCAACGCGCATTAACATAAATAGAAAAATTCTTCTTTTCAAAAAAGCTATCTCGAGAATTCGCAAAACAATGCTCATAAAAATAATAGAACAAAAAATAAATGTTAAAAATTTGTTTCAGTGTGAATAACTCATATTTTTTTACGTCATTACTATAGGAAAACAATGAGTAAAACAATTTTTTTTACACAAGTTCTTTTATCTTTTCTCCTAAAATTAATTGTGTTTTAATGACCCACTCAACGCGCATTCAATGTATGTAGGAAAGTTCTTTTCGAAAAAGCTATATTGGGAATTGGCAAAACAACACTCATAAAAACAACAAAATAGAAATTAAACTATAAAAATTTGTCTCATCGTGAATAACTCATTTTTCTGAGTCGTTACTACAAGAAATCAATGAGTAAGAAAAAACTTTTTATACAAGTTTTTTTATCTTTTCTTCTAAAATTAATTGTGTTTTGATGACCCACTCAACACACATTCAACGTTAGTAGGAAAATTCTTCTTTTCAAAAAAGCTATCTCGAGAATTTGCAAAACAACACTCATAAAACAACCAAAAAAAATTGTTAAAAATTTGTATCATCATGAATAACCTATCTTTCTAAGTCTTTACTAAAGTAAAACAATGAGTAATTTTTTTTCTACACAAGTTCTTTTATCTTTTCTCCTAAAATTAATCATATTTTGATGACCCACTCAATGCACGTTCAACGTAACTGGTGCAATCCTTCTTTACAGAAAAGTTGCCTCGGGAAGTCGCTAAACAACGCTCCTAGAAACAACCAAGCAGACGGTAAACGTTAAAAGTTTGTTTCACCATAAATAATTCACCTTTCTACGTTGTTACTACAATAAAACAATGAGTAAGAAAAAACCTTTTACGCGAGTTCTTTTATCTTTTCTCCTAACATTAATTATGTTTTGATGTTCCACTCAACGCACGTTCAACATAAGTTAGACAATCCTTTTTTTTTAGAAAAGCTATCTTAAAAAGTTACAAAACAACATTCTCAAAAACAATCAAGTAGACAATAAACATTAAAAGTTTTTTTCACGGTAAATAACTTATCTTTAATCATATATCAAAATATACGTGACTTGACGTCAAGTTCATTAAAAAAACAATGGGTAAGAAAACAAAACCTCAAAACACATTCCCCACGACTTTTCCTCCTCTTTTTAACTCCTTATTCCCTCACCTATTAGGATCAAATGCAAGAAAGGGGAGTAACAAATAACAAGTCCTGCTAGAACTTGTGTTGGGGTATTAGTAAGAAGATCAGTCCTAGCTTTTACTGAACCCTTCCATGTGTAGTAGTAGAGTAAAAACTTCAAGTCTATAGAGTGAAGTGAAGTGGGCATGAAAATGCACATTTTTGGTGCATCTTAGAGAGAGAGAGAGTCATGTGTTTATGTCCGGACAGTGTTGGGTGTGAAGTGGGTGACCAATAATAAAAATAAAAAACCCATTTTTTCCTCTCTCACTCTCTCTCTCTTCCTCTCTCATTGTCTTCAAGTTCCTAAGCTTTGGGGTTGTGGCCTTGGATTTTGGGGGTAAAAGGCCTCGAGAGATAGCGAAGCTTTGCCTTCACTTTATTCCTTCAAATTCGACACTTTGCTCTGTGCAACAACGAGGTTTTTGTTGCAACACACAACAACAAACGCACACACACTCACTCTCTCTCTCTCTCTCTCTATAGCTTCTACATTGTCTTCTTCTTCCTCTTCCAGCTCCCATAATCTCAGAGTTTTAGACACCCTTTGTTCAAATCTGAAACAAGGCCATGCGAGTGTGTTTCGATTCGTACCACATTGTCTGAAAATTTTTTTTAGAAAAAAGCTGGGATTTGCTCTGTTTTCTGCTCTGTTTTCCTCTGCTTTAACTTGAGAAACAGAGGATTTCATTACTTTTTTTTTCGTTGTTTTTTCGATCATCAGAGAGCCAGTTACTGTGTCTTTTCTTTCTTTTTTTTCTTCCGGTTTTTCCGTTTGGATAGAGACACCGAACTGAACCAGAAACCGGACAGGAACACCCCCCCCCCATATTCTAAGGGCCCTTGGAAGTTTCAAACCTTTTTTGTCATTTTCCTCTTCATTGAGGTGTCACCATCACCGTTTTGTTTCCTTCATCTGTTTGCTGCTGAATAGAGGAAGAAGCTACATGAAGTTGCGACAACAATGAGAGATGAGAACTCGAAGAAAAGCAAGGTTTGAAGGAAAATGCCACCCCCTCTCCCTCTCTCTCTCAAAATTCACTTGCATTTTGTGTTCTGTTTTTCTCTGTTCTGTTCTGCCATTGCTTACCCCCTTTTGTTGTTCTTGGGTGTGAAGCTTTCATGGCCCAAAACTCTGGTCAAGAAATGGTTCAACATCAAGAGCAAAGCTGAAGACTTCCAAGCTGATGATGTCCTCCACAGAGGTGATTGCTCAAATTTTCTCATGATTTTTCGTGCAATTTGAGGATTTAGGATTTGGTAATCTGTGATTTCATGTAAAAAAACGGGGGGTTTTTTACCAATTTTTTGGTTCTGAAATCAGACTTGTATTCTTTTTCAACTTGGGTTTTGTCCTTGCAATTTTTTGTTCTTGTTTCAATGGTGAATCCAAGATCTGTAGTTTTATTGTCTTCCTCCATCCATGGTTTCTATTCTTTTGCGACCAATCTTTCTATATTTTTAATTTAATTTAATTTCTGTTTTGTTTTGGTGTGTGTGTGTGTGGGATGATGAATTTGACTGTGGAAAGAGCACAGCTTTATCTAACTTTATTGGTTTTTCTTTTTCAGGTGTTGGTGATGAGGAGTGGAGGAGCAACGCCTATTCACAGAAGGAGGAATGCACTGTCAAGAAAAGCAAAGCAGGTTTCATTCATTGCCCCATACAGGCCTATCTTAGGACCACAACCCC
>QANU01004444.1:112849-170509 GCA_003254905.1 Nissolia schottii
AGATAAAGATAAAAAGAAAACTTACTAGGCAGTGGTGACAAAATTTCTGAAAATATCTTTTGCCTTTTTGTTTTTCTATTTTTCTCTTGTATACAAACCAGTCACAATTTTTTGATGCGCAGAGAGAGCGAAGAGGAGGCACTCGGATAGAATGCGGCGGGGTAACCCCGATTCGGCTCAGGTTATAGATGTGTTTAACTACAGGTATCCTTTCATGTTGTTGTGCATTGTGCTTAGTTAGTGTTGCGTCCTTGTTTTTATTGTGCAGTTTTGATTTGAAGAATTGTTAACATGTTTCTGCACACAGAATCTTTGCTGCGACTTGGAATGTAGCCGGAAAATCTCCTCCGAGCTATTTGAGCCTGGAAGATTGGCTTCACTCCTCTCCTCCGGCTGATATCTATGTTCTTGGGTAAATTTCTGAGTATATAATGTGATCGATCTCCTTTTGTTATGCAAATTTAACAATCTGAAATACTTTGTCTTTTCTTCAACTCAGGTTTCAAGAAATTGTACCTCTCAATGCTGGTAATGTTCTGGGAACTGAAGACAACGGACCGGCCAGAAAATGGCTAGCCCTTATTAGGAAGACGCTAAACAGCCTGCCCGGAACAAATGGCGATTACCACACTTCTTCGCCGGTCCCTGATCCTGTCATAGAGTTAGATGATGATTTTGAGGGATCGGCGAGGCAGAAAACGACCTCTTTCTTCCATCGGAGATCCTTCCAGTCCTTGAGTCGTAGTATGAGGATGGATCATGACCTGTCACTGCCACAGGCATCCCTAGATCGTCGTCTCAGCGTCTGTGATAGAGTGATATTCGGTCACAGGACAAGCGACTATGATCCAAATTATAGGTGGGCTTCCTCGGATGATGAAATTGGGCCTTGTGACTCCCCCATCGATACAACACAGTATTCACCGATGGCGTGTAGAGGTTTCTCTATGGAGGATAGGGATCGACAGAAAGGGAACTCGAGATACTGTTTGGTTGCTAGCAAGCAAATGGTTGGTATATTTCTGACAGTTTGGGTCAAAAGAGATATCAGAGATGATGTTCGTAACATGAAGGTGTCTTGCGTCGGGAGAGGATTGATGGGATACCTTGGGAACAAGGTAAATTTGATAAATTTCTATTTTTAAAGAGTTTATAATGAATTAAGAAGGAGGCTGCCTCACACTCTTTTGTTTTGTCCAGGGTTCAATATCGATTAGCATGGTTGTGCACCGAACAAGCTTTTGCTTTGTCTGTAGTCACCTGACTTCTGGACAAAAGGAGGGCGATGAGTTGAGGAGAAACTCAGATGTAATGGAGATTCTCAGAAAGACAAGGTTTCCCCGGGTTCATGGCATGGTTGACGAGAGTTCTCCACAGACAATTCTGGAGCATGAGTAAGCTCTTCATCCATTTTCTAGAATCTTTGTCATGTATCTGAATGCTTGGAAATTGTTTGGAAATTGTGAATCTAAATAAAATTCAGTTCTAAGCCGTAACTTATACCTTGGTTTAATTGGTGTAGTCGAATAATTTGGCTGGGGGATTTAAATTATCGGATAGCCCTTTCTTACCGTGCAGCAAAAGCTCTTGTTGAGATGCATAACTGGAAGGTTTTGTTAGAGAATGACCAGGTATAATAGTTTGTCCACTTACAATCTGTTATAGTTTTTTTCTTAATCATTTTTTTGTTTAGTATCAATCTGATCATTTGGTACCTTTTCGCTTTCAGCTGCATATAGAGCAGAACAACGGCCGTGTCTTTGAAGGATGGAATGAAGGAAAAATATATTTCCCTCCCACATATAAGTATTCGAACAATTCGGACAGATATGCCGGCGATGAAAGACACTCTAAACAAAAGAGAAGAACTCCAGCATGGTAGTTTTCGTTATCATCGATTAATGGACAAGAGAAGAAAACAAAACAATATTATTGTGTACTCAAATTCTGATCTGAATCTTTTTGTTCATGAAGGTGTGATCGTATCTTGTGGTATGGAAGAGGTCTCCGCCAATTATCCTATGTACGTGGGGAGTCAAGATTCTCCGATCATAGACCAGTTTACAGCATGTTCCTGGCAGAAGTAGAATCTCTTAGCCGCAGCCGGATAAAAAAATGTTCAAGCTGCTCCAATTCAAGGATTGAAGTCGAGGAGTTGTTGCCCGATTCCAATGGTTACGGCTACCATGACGTCAATTTCATTTTATGAAATGTCTATAATACTCATACCTTATGATCAAGTTGGATAGTTTGAGGCAACTGAAAGTAGCAGTGTACATAAAAGGGTAAATGCACCTCAGCGATGAAATTACATCATTATTTTCCCTTCTTGCATACATGTCATTTACATCTCGCAAACAAAAGAAATGAAGGGAAAATTCAATTGAGACATGATATACAATTTGCTGATTAACCTCCTCTTAATCACAAAATAATCTGATAGAAGCACGCTTTTATCTAATTCGCCGATGCCTTGCCGGCTCAAGCATTGGCTCCATTTCATGGAATAAGAAACTTAGATATCCTGTTTTCAGCAATTCGTTTAAGAATTTGAGGCCACTTGGCCCCATTCTGCATGATTCCATATGGAATAGTTAGTCTCATAGATTTCTTCACAACTTGCTAATAAATATTTTAGTTGAGATCTTCATGCATGTCTTATTCTTATCCTTTGGATTTGGTCCCCCACACCTTGTAGGTGGGCACTGATGTGAGAAGTGCTTAGCCCCAATGGTTTGATAGAGACATTCTGTTGCCCTCCCCTGCCCCAAAAGAAAGGACACGGACCCCTAAAGAAGGTTGTCCTTCAAGTCTTTGTTCTCCTTTTTTTTCTTTTCTTTTTCCTCAGTCCTTCTCTCTGATTATTATTCCTTCTAAAATCTAACCTCTCTTTGTTGTTGTTTGCAGCTGCAGAGAGAGATTTTTGGTTTTTGCCAACAACTACTGACACCGGATGCTTTGCTGCTCACAATCCTCTTGGCAAGGAATAACTGGCTTTTATGGATCAAGGCAAGTTGCGTCTGGATTTTCATGAATGAGGTAGAGAGAGAAAAATTGCCTCATTGGTATGAAGCACAAATGTGACGTGGAACGTGTTATTCATGAAACTGCTTTATTACATTGACCTCTCCTGAGATTAGATTAGACAATAAAACACATATACTTTTCAGTTACATTTATCTCCTTGAATGTTTAGGCGCGATATTATATTACATACACTCTTCAGACACCTCTTTGACACCAAATGTCCCTATATATAGAGGTGTCAGTCTAGGCGTGGCTGATCGAGCGATGTCGTGTGTAATATCGTCTAATCTCAAGAGATATCAGTCTAATTTTACGAAAAGTGACCCGTCGTTAGCAATTTGTTCAGATGTTTGAAAATTTTTGGAACTATCTTAGCAATGCTAATGAGGCAATGTAAATTGTTAATGTTATTGAGTTGTGTGCGTCATAACTTAGTGGAGAATAACAAAAATTAATTGTACCGTAGTTTTTTTTTTCCCCTTAAAAAAAGTTGAAATATTTGATCTTAATTATCTTATTTATTCTTTGGACTGATGCAGGAACATAAAAAGAATTACAACAGATGTGATGGGCACTCATTGCTTGTGTTAAACTGTTAATAAAGAGAAGTGCAATTTCTGACGGATACATCTGAAGCGTCTTTTCTTTGTACCAGCTAATGATTTCACTGAGAGCAACCATTAAATATAATGAGTTAAAATTTATGACTTTGTTTTTCAACATTTTATGTAGTTTATATATTTTTATTTTTCTTATGAATAAGATGAAAGTTACGTCCAAAAGTGAAAGAAGGAGAATGCACTTTGCACACTAACATTGCTTTTTGGCTTTTACTAGTATGTCATAATTTGTACCTCACAAAGTTTAAATTTTGATTTTTGACCCTTATTTTATTTTATTTTTATTCCCTTTTTTTACTTTAATTCTGATTCGGGTATGATTCTTTGGGCATCATCAATGCCTTTTTCAGTCAAATGTTTTACCTTATAATTGCAGCCCCATGCTTGATTAAAAAATTTCAATTCAGACTATGATCCATTTTGGCATTGTTAGGTTTTAGAATATTTCATGTTACAATTTGGAAAAAGGTAGCCTAAAAAAAAATGTGACAATGACATAATTAATTGTTGTTATAACGATTGCAATAGAGAAAGAAAGGGACGTGCCGAAGTGTGTTGCTCAATGACCTATGTTGATCCCTTCAGAGAATATAAATATTCATACCTATAAATAATAATAATGGATCTCATTTAAGTTGTCAAATCCTAAAATGGGGACCATCAAGGTATAGTATTTGCATAGTATTATTAATGGGGTTGGGGAGGTCGTTGATCAATAATTTTTAACCAGAGCTTTTGGGTTTGAATCTTAGTTATGCAGCAAAGTTTTGCCACTCAAGAGGTGCTTGAATAGTTTGGTCTCCAATACAATAGAAAGATATTTGTGGTCTCAAATTTTTTTTTTATATAACATTTATATTATCAATATGGTCACTTTAAGAGGGAAATGGATAGAGTTTCTTAGATCACATTTAATTTGATGTGATAAAATTTAAATGAGAATTTACTCTCTTTTAATTGAGACCAACTTTTATTCTAATTTAAAGTAAGTTTCAGTTATCAAATTGATATTCCAAGTCTGTTAATAACCAAATTGATTTTCCAAATATTCTTTCAGTGACTAAATTAAGGTCACAAATCTTTCGATGAAAAATGAATTAATATCCTAAAATTTGTTCGTGGAACAATTTGAGATTTTACTCAAACCCTAAAAAACCAAATTGTTTAAGTCCGTTTGGTTGTGTTTACGGGAGAAAAAAAGTGCTTATTTCAACGAAAAAATGTACATTTAAAGATTAGTTGTTTGTTTGGTTGTACTTCAGAAAGCTAGAATAAGAAAATAGATGGTTTCAATCAATTTATCAACACAAAGTTAGACAAATGATATACAAATTTGTTCCCTTCTTAAAAAATCTTAGATCCAAGATTTGAGGAGAAAAAAAACTTGTGTAAAAAAAAGCAGCCATAATACATTGAATTAGATTAATAAGTCCCCTTGGTAATGAAATTCGAATATCAGTGCAAATAACAATAATAATAATAAGTTTTTCCTGCTTATTTTGATAAGCAGATATGGAATTGTTTCTCCCATAAGCAGTAAGCACAAACAGGGGAACAGATAGAATTTTGCTTCTCAACTTTCGAAACCACTACCTTCTTGCACAATTACCATTTTATTCTAATTTTATTTTTTAAAAAAATACCTATGTTATAGTAGGCCCATGTAATTTATCACATAATTATAATTTTATATGAAAAAAAATACATTTGCATTTATCACATTTAAATAATTTAACAACTTTTAATTTCAACACTAAATCTTTCTCCACATTCAAACTCAATAATTTTTTTGATTTTACTTCTACTTCTACCTTTCCATAAATACTTCTTCTATAATCTTAAAAAAGCAAAAGAAGTAACCAACGAGGGTTGGACTAAGTGGTAAGCGGCTTGGTATCGCTTAAGCAAAGTCCCAAGTTCAAAACCTTGTGTACGCAGTTATTCTCTCTGAAAAACTAACCCGCCACTCGAGTCGACTCGGATTAGTCAAGGCGGAGCTTTGCATACTAAGCAGGCCAACTAAAAAAAAACGCAAAAGGAGTAAATATATAAGTCATATAATAACATTAAAAATTATCATATCTCACCTTTTAAGAAGTATTATCTCTTTTATTTTTTAACAAGTATTCTAAAAATCATTAGCTTTTTCTCTTTCTTAAAACTAAACACTCCAAAGTCCACACTAACGGTATTCTGTGCCGACCCTACTTATCTTTAAATAATTATATCCTCTACTTATCTCCACGCTCCGTTGCCGAGCGTGAATCTCACGTGTCCACTTTCTGCGTCATGATTGTTGCGTGGTGGACACAACCTCTACACTGTCGTGGGACATTTTCCTACTAATCCTGCTGTGAGAAATATTTTGCTATTCGTAAAACATATTTAATGTGTGCTTTATGAACACTATTAATTATTAATTTTAATTTTAAAAAACATAAAAAATACTTGAAACCAATATCACTGGTTGATAGTGCTCATGGAGTATAGAGTAAATATCCTTCATGAGCACACACATATTTCTATCCTACCATTCTAACTCAGGCATAATGAGTTTAAAGAAGTGAATGGATCCCATTATTATCACTTAGAATAGATAATTTTATTATTTAAATCATATTATAATTTCGTCTTTTACATTTTAATAATATGTGTTAGTAATAAATATTTTTGATATATTATTTAATTTATTTAATTATATTAACAGTTATAAAAAGAAATATTTTCATTAAAATGATGTGTGAAAAATAAAATAATCAGTTACACTAAAATTAACTCAAAATTAAGCTTATTAGTTAACAAAAAAATTAACGTTGGCCATACATAAATAAATTATTTTGCACAATTATATATATATGCGTAACAATATTTAAACTTTAAATTATAATAAATAATTTGTTATTAGTTTAGTCTAGACATTTTCAACATAAGAGATCTAGATTAGAATTTATCCATTGTGAAAATTTCCTCTGAAACACATTCTAAAAATGTATAGTTTATTATTATTATTATTATTATTATTATTATTATTATTATTATTATTATTATCCAAAAGATAAAATGACAATTTGAAGACATATAATAATATAAGGGAGTTTTGTTATATTGCTGCCAATTGGAAGAGACATAGAAAATACATATTAAAAAAACACAATAAAATATTTCAAATTCAATAAACATGCAATAATTAATTCAATTAATGATATCAGTGATCTCATTTTTTTTAAACCAGATCATTAACTTCAATCACAACCATATAAATTTCATATTGACCAATAAAGTCACATGTTTTAAATTAGAACATTGATTTCGAGATTAGCTAGCATAACATATTCAAAAGTTGATCGTAGTTGAAAGCTAATTAAGTGTTGAAAGTTTTAGTCTTTTGTGCAGTTCATATCTTTAATAGTAAGTGCTAATTTTGTAAATTCTTATTCGACCGAAGCAAGAGGAAGTGGTTGAGAAGGAGGTTGCATGGGTGGCTAGGTCTCTTGGCGGCAATGGAGGAAGTGGATTTGGTAGAACATATCATTAGTTTAAATGAGGAAGAATATAGGATCGACCACGACAAAATATAGAGAAAATTGCCATCATCTTTGGAATGGTGTGGTGGTGGTTGTGAGTGGGACGGAGAAAGGTATGCTAGGTGGCAAGATAAGATGTTTAATTATTATGGATATAATAGCAATTTAATATTGCAACAAATAAATGAAAACGAAGCAAGTAAATGAGTGTGTCAATTGTTGGATTACAAATGATCCAAAAGTAACGCGGAGTATCATAATAATTTTTGATCAATATCAACCATTGGATCGTTTTTGTTTTTGGTTAATGATTCAAGAGGAACTAGAACGCCAAGCGAAACTTTTAACCCCCCACAAGTTAAAAAGTTTCTTATTAATTTTATTAATTTCTAAGTATGTGTAATCTATTTCTTTGTCCCGCTCACTCTTGCATGGGGCTCGACAACTTGATTTCCTTTTAGTTGCTGCACACACGCCTATTTTATTTCAGAAGAGAAGTGGATGGCATGTTTGGTCATGCAAATGTTAAAAATTAGAGTAGTCAAACTCTCTCTCATGGAAACTTTGTGGTGTGGGAGGTGTCTTCATCATCCTTGAATGTCTTCCCTTAAGCTTACGAAACGCGTGGCTCATCTTGCTCTTAGTTTTACATTTTTTTTTCATTTTTGATGTGTATTTATATAAAAATAAAAACTCTCTCTATGCATGATTTAATTTTCCCCTTATTAAATCAATGATATCCAAATTTTATCACTAAAAATCTAATTAACCCGACTAACTTAACTGCATATCCATAAAAAGGATAAAAATATTTTAAAAAGAGACTAATTAAAGAATTCACTATCTTGATCGACTCCATGTTAGTTCTTTGTACATGATATGATATGATAAGATATTATATATATATATATATATATATATATATATTTGGCATATAAAATGTTTGTCTTTTTACTATAAAGACTGTTAAATTATAGCTCATCATCAAAGCTTATTATAATTATTGTGATATAGTAAATGGCTCTATATGTCAATGATAAGTATATATAATTATAATGTCATAGTTTAATTTTTTGTTAATAATTAGCATTATTTTAGAAAACAAGGCATAGCGTTATCGAAAAATTCTTTCCTCGCTCAATTTAATTTAACTCAAGAAACAACTAATGAGGGTTTTGATTCTACATATACATAGTTGGGGAAAAAGTTTGACTTTTGAAAGATAATCATAAAGTAAATGAGTTGTGTTTCGCGTCAGTGTCAAATCTTGTTACTTTGTTTGTCACTGTCAAATCAGCATATCATAATTGTGTTGGAGTGGCCAAGGGCCAACCCCATAAAAAGAAACAAGAAAAGCTCAACTCGCATTGTTTTAGAACTTACTAATCTTTATTAATTTTTAAATATTTTAAAAGTTCAACTCGTATTTTATTAAGGAAGCTTACACGTACAATAAAATTTAAATAATAATTATATAACTTTTTTTATAAATGTATAAATTTTATCGTATTTAAATCTTCTTTTTTTATAACAAGACTCATACTTTTATAAAAGAGTTGTATGATTATTATATAAATAACATTTTTGTTTGGTATTTTGATTAGAAAAAAAAAGAATTAAAGAAACTTATTTTTCATTAAAAAACAAATCAATTCCTAGGCATAAACATTCTTTGTAAGAAGATTTTGAAAAAAAAAATGTGAAAAAGTAATTTTTTAGTTTTTTTTAAGAGTTAAATTGTTATACATGGATATTATAATTTTTTCTTTAGATTATCATTTAATCAAATAATGATGTTTAAAGAAGAGCGGGGAATTAAAAAAACATCTTTTGTAATTATGTGCAAACAAAAATTACCTTTACCTTTTACAAAACCTTACAAAAACTAATTAATTAATTAATTATGTATATTATCTGTAACTCACCAATTTAAAGCTTATCCAAATATAATTAATGAGGATATGAGGGCACAAAAGACCTCAAATGGGGCATATGGCATGCACACCGGTTTAGTTTCTGATTAATTAGTAGTAATGCCGTAATGAGGAGTTAGTTAGGAAAGTAATTAAGTTCCCAGTATTGTTATAATTCAGTCATAGTAGTTGAATGTTTCTTTCATTTTCTTCACTTTGTATATAACCTAAGGGTTAAGTTAATTTCAATTAAGCTGAATTCATTTCATTCAATATGTTTTTTTTTGTCATAAAGGATTTAATATGTTATATATCATATCAATAATTAGCGAAGCAAATAATATGCTTTGGAAAAATGCTTAACAGTACCAAACTCTGCTTGACTTATTTACGACACATCTCAACCGCTAATCCTACTTTTAAGTTTGGTTTTTTATTTTTATTCATTTAAAAATTAGAACGTAACCACCCTCATGTGACTTGTCGTGCATATATCACACATTAGTGCTTTTGAACGACAAAAATATTTTTAGTCAAATTTTCCACTATAATTCACTAACCACGACGAGTGAAATTACAATGATAATGCTTAATTACTAGTATAAGAGTTGGGTTAGAATTAGGGATAGTATTAATAGTGCGGTAAGAGGTACAACCCAAATGTTTTAACTTATGGTTTACACAGTGGTATTGAGTACATAAGCTTTTACATATACATGCACAAACATTTTCAAATACAAAATCAAATTAAACTAAATTCGACAAAAAGTAATTATTGCATTCTCTTTCCATTTTCTCACTCACACTCTAAGCGTGTAAACTCACTCTCTATCATGCACAAACATTTTAAAGTATATGCGCAAACTTGTGAACTGATATGCACAAAATTTTTGACAATTAGAAACAAAAAATATGACGGAAACATAAACGAAAATGAAGACAAAGAAGAAGATTTTTCTGTTCACATGCACAAACTTTTGGCTAACCAGACACATACAAACTTTCGAACAAACATGCATAAACTTTCCTACACACATGCACAAACTTTTGAAAAATTAAAAATAATAAATATGATGGAATTGAAAATGAAAACGTTTGGATTCACAAAGAATAAGAAGGAAACGAAAAAAAATGATGAGAGATTGGGGAAGAAGAGAGAAAAAATAAAGAAAATTATATTAGAGGAGTGAGTGGCATAACAATTGTTAGATTTTGGATTGTACACAAAACATTTGTCAAATATTAAATGGTATATATTATGCTAATTAAAGTTAAATTGGGGTGACTTAATACTAACCCTTTTATATATACTCTTAATTACCTTGATCAATTATGTGATTCATAGCTAGAAATTCACGTGAATGGTGTCCTATAATATTCTCTGCATCTCCCCCAACAAATTAAGGTTGTGATGTTCATGGCTTGTACCATACACCAACCAAATAAGAGAAGGGTTGCACTTTTCATGCAAGTAAATTGATTTGTTCACCAACTTGATGAGCTGCTTCCATACATATATAGGAGAAATTCTAGTGCGTGTGATTGTGGAGCGACCATATATAAAATATTAATAGTTAAGCCTTCAATTGAGAGACTCACATCTTAAAGTTAAAATGTCATTTTATGTGTGATTAAAAGTTTATCCAACACGTCATTCCATAATTACACGAGAATTTATCATACATATAAGTCCCTTTTTTTTACTAGTAAAGCACCGAAGAAGTGCAATCTAACGGAGACTTAACAAGAATGAATATCTTATATTAAATTTGATCATGTTTAATTATGCTATAAGAGAAAAAGACGCAAACATTTTGAATTGTACGTATAAATCTTTTTGTTTTATAATATGAACAAACATGACGTATCTTTTATTTCATAACATGATCAAACATATCCAAATTTAATATGAGAGGACTCTATTGCAATAGAATCGGACGTATAAGTCTATCAAGGACTTTGGCCACCATTGGAGTACTACTAACCCCACTAGACCAAATGGGCAATGGTCCCTTGACCTGGCTCATGCTGCCTTATTCATGCATTATTATTTCCCATTCAAAACACTCACACCCCAATTTTTCCATTGATGAAGTAAAACAAAGTTTTGGTTGATAAAAGTAATTACATGTATAACTATGGGATATGGGCTTGCACACGGGGTGGTATAGAGTGGAGAGGATAGAAGTACAACATCAATAAATAAAGTACAACTCAAAAAATTTAACTTTGTTAAGTATAATCTTATCTTTACTTTATCTTACTATAAAATCATTTTACTGTAAGAGAAATTTAGTATAAGTAATGTAATTTACATTTTTGAAGCAATAATAATAATAAAAATAGATAACAATCGGATCTCTTGCTACAAGAGAATATATATATATATATATATATTCGTTTTTTCAAATCACAAGCTTATAAAAATCTTATCTTTGAAAAATTCCTCTAAATTTTTGAGATCGATAAAGCTAAACCAATCATAAGCGAATTCTCTTGTTAAAGGGTAAATATTTACTCAAACTTCTTAAATTTTCTAACCAAAGCACATAAAAGTTAATATGAATTATCGATATGTTTTTATATACTCTCAAAATAAGGTCAGTGCTCAGTTTTAATCAATATTTAACATATCTTAGCCTTGCACATTATTATTGCTAGTAAACTTTGATAGACAGTATCTATCAAATAATGAATTAGTTGTGGTAATTGAACGTAGATAATGAAATGAACGGTTACTATTAATTTTTTATTTTTTTAAAGTGAGGTGAAAATGCATACTTTTTTTTGGGTCACTATATTTATATGAACTTAAAAAATCAATTCAATTCAATTTATGGAGTCAAAAAACGGTTGCTAAATACCAAAACATTCCTCGTTACTATATATTGTATATATTATTCTACCTTAAAAAAATTGTGTGTATATATATATATATATATATATATATATTATTCAACTATATTTTCAATGCATTTGATGAAGTGCTGATGATCTTTGAAAACTACTGATCCAGAGAACAAATTTTCTTTTCTTACTTTGAGATTCTAAGAATTTTTTTTTCCCTTAATGAATATTTTCCTTCAATAGTTGGTTGGGGGTTAATTGTTGTTGGATGAACAATTTGCGTGGCGTCATCTCTGCTGGGGGAATCATCCAGAGCATCCCCCATCACTATTCCCATGCTGGTTGTGCTTACAATGTTTCCCTGTGTGTGTCTGAGATCTCCAATGTGTTGCACAATCATTTTTAGCACGTGACATCATTGGGAAAAGGGAACTAATGTAGCAATGTTTTGGTGGCATTAGAGTCTTGAACAGACTTACATATATAACGGAATTTAATAGTGAAAAGTGCTGCTATATGATACCGAAGAATAATTTGTAGCTCTTGGAGCAACTAATTTCTTCATTGTTTATTATATCAATGAATATTTAACTTAGTTTTAAAATCTATATAGGTGCAAAATCATTGTAGCAACGACCATAACTTGATGAGCTTGACATGAGGACCTATGAACATAGCAATTAGTTGGCCCATTTATTTTGTTAATGGATACAAGTTCCACACATTTGAATGAACAATTGGACAAAGGACAAACAATAAAATGGTTTAAGTTAAGGGTGAATATTCTAATACTACTGAAACAACCAATGATTAATATGAAGTGCTTAAACAAATTCTTGAATTTGAATATGCACACGATGGTTCATCTTATCATGTTGTACTTTTTTGTTGTGATTGGTATGATCCTTCTCCTCCAAATGGAACTCGGACTCACTGCGACTACAAGATCACTGAGATTAATCCTAAAAGACAGTATAGGGGGTATGATCCATTCATTGTTGTTGAAAGAGCAAAACAAGTAATTCATTACACAAACTATCCAAGAGCTAGCCAATCAAGTTGGAAAATTGTGATGAAAAACAAATTAAGTGGTTGAATTGAGTTTGATGACACAAAATCTTCAAACAACGTATTTGATCAAGCATATCAATTGTCGAAGCCAATCCCTGCAACGATAATTGTTGATTCTACATTTCCTAACACATTAGGTAGCAGTACATTTGATGATGAATCTGAAATAGTTGAACTTCCTAACCTCCAACAACATGCAACTAATGAAGAAATTGATGTAAACAATGATAGTGAAGAAGAAAAAGAGTTCGATGATTAACTTAATTCTGAAAATGTCGATGATAGTTTTTACCTTTCAAAATAATATATGCAATCATTTGAGAATTTGTAATATAATTTTATTTGAATATTATTAGTCATTTTCTTATTCAATTTTATTGCACAATTTCATTTTTAATATTAAATTATTTATAAGGATAATTTATTATTTATGTATTAAAATAAATAGATAAATATTTGGTTATATATTCTATTTAATTTTTTATTATATTTAATTAAAACATTAATTAAATTGAATATAATTTTATTTAATTAAATTTTTAGTTAAACTTTTTTATTTTATATGGAATGTCATATTTTTGTATTAGATAAATATTAAATTATTTATTATATTTAGTTAAAATATTATTGAATTAAAAATTTATATAATTAAATATTTATTTAATAAATAATTTATTGAATTAAATAATTGTATTATTAAATGTTTATTTAATAAATAATTTATTGAATTAAATAATTATAGTATTAAATATTTATTTAATAACTTATTTATTAAATTAAATAATAATTTAATTAATTTTTTAATTATTTATTTTATTGTTAGAAATCACCCACAGTAATATACCGATGGTAATAGTTTTAAAATATTAATAATTACCGTCGACTATATCCGATGGTAAATGCAATAAAATATTAAGATTTACCATTGGTTTTAGTCGATGATAAATCGTAAAAAAAATTATGAATAAAATATTATTAACTTTCCGTCGGTTAAATTTATTGTGATATATTATATTTTAATGATATTGTGCTAGAGTTTAATTCACAAGTATTTTTTAGACAAATCAATGAATTTTTATTGAATGAAAGGCTTGACCCCAAGATAACGAAGTAAATATTACAATTCACTTACACAACCACTGATAATGGCTAGATTGAGAGAAGCCTAATCAAAATTCTTGGAGAAAACTCAATTGGACAAAACTCAGGGTAAGAAAAAAAGTATTCTCCCAAACAGATTAAGGCACCCAATTACTTAGTTGTTGTAATGTTTTCGTATAAAACAGTTATTCTATTTTCAATATAAAGAGAAATAACTTTTGAAATACAGTTTAGTCAGTGAATGTGTTACATGTTTTATCACATTTTAGATGCTTCTATAAGATAATTAGTGTCCCTTACATGTTGGTAACGATTTCTAAGTTGCTACACAACTTATATATTAGGTTGATCGTCCAAATCCAAAGTCAAATAATTCTCTACAAGTTTTATTTTCTTTATATAATTAGTGATAAACTAATACATTTTACATTTCTTCTGGACTTTGTTTCTTATAAATTTTATGATATTATTATAGATAGTGTTTAAATCTTTAAAAATAATCTTAACCATTTTGGCCTAGTTATTGGTTAGGTCACCAATAATTGAATGTGAGCTTAATGAACTGGTCCAATCAAAAATTAGATCGAGTTCAAGTCCAATCTAACCTAGTTTACATATATTTCTATTATTTATTGATGTGTCAAATTTAAATAAATTAAAATAAGAAAAATGTCTTATTTTAAGAGTACCCCAGATTAAAAAAAAAAAAACTAAAAGTAAAAGAAAAGCCTGCTTTGGACTGTACGATAAGCATTGATACTTGCCCTTTTATACATGCTTTTTCATTCCAATGATAAATGTTTATTTTAATGGTGAATTGTGAACTCTCAACTTTTTATTGGTTGTTTATAGATACACGTAATGCATGCGAGGGTTGTTGACATGCATCGGTGGGAGTTTGGACTTTTTGGAGTGGACCACTATTTAATCATGACCAAATTGACAAGTGATATCATATTATCACAAAAAAGAAAAAGGGTCACCTGCAAAATTTTATTTGCATTTGCAGTGAACTTGCTAGTTGATAACTACAAAGGACGGTAGTGGGGCACAGAAATGAAATAAGGGACTAGCAAGCTTATTATGATATGTATACTATATATTTTTTGACTTGGTAGGTCATGATTATCATATTATACACTATCATTATTATTTCTACCATTGCATACCACAATTTTCACTAATACAATGGTAATCGAATGCCCATATATACGCAATAATTGAAATAGAGGAAAAATTATGTGATGATGATGATAATAATAATAATAATAATAATAATAATAATAATAATAATAATGTACATACTAACATTTCAATTCAATAATAGAGATTTTGGTCTCTGCTTCAAAGTCAACGACAACCCCTGAGCTCAAGGATCAAGGGAGGTACATGAGCTATTGCATGTTGGCAGCATTAGAAGACACTTATGCATAGTCAATTTAACAAATTCTTAATAGGGTTTTGAGCTTTTGGCAATCATCGGAAAAAAGTGTCTAATAAATTCTAAATACTGCTAGTGAATTTTTTATTTTTTATTTTTTTAAAATTTAGCTCTACCCAATTTCATTTAATCTAGTGAAACACGAATAAAATTAAATTTTATTTAACCAAAGTCTTCACCTCACGTGACGTGATGATCAATAGCCATTGGCTAGCTAGGCCATATGGTAAGTGGTAAATGATGATGAATGATGCTTGCTTCTGCTTAAATTCTCTCACATACTATTAGTATTATTGGTTCAAAGTTTCATGTAAATGCAGAGACATACACATTTTTAGGGGAATTCTGACAACATTGACGCACGCTTGAAAGTTTTTCTTTCACACAAAAAAGTCCATTGGCTTTGGAATGGTGTCAAAAACAAAAAGTCCTTCTCTGACTATATTCCTATAACCTCACGCCAATGCCATCATCCTTTTTTAGCTCATGAAACAATATAACAACATTAAAAGCAACAAATTCTTACACACACACTTTTTCTCATCGTCCTCCTCTTTCTTTCACGAATTTCTTAGTGCCTAGCAAAGAAAACTCGAGTTTGATAATATTGAATTATTAAATATATTCTTTTGCATAGTAGCGTGCAACGGGATTAATTTTGTGTTTTTTTTTTCCCCTTGAGGTATGAGTGGTTAATTTCTGAGACTGTACATGTTGTTTCACTGGAGATTGGTGAAAGTGTCTGTCCAGTAGAAGTAGCATATTATTGTTATGTGAAAATTAAAATGACAGAGATAGGAGAATGTGGAATTATGCGTAGAGCAACTTGAATGTAGTCAAATTTTAAAGTGGCTAAATATATTTGAGAAGTGTGGTTAAATTTAAGTATTGCTAAATACATATGAAGTGTTTTTAAATAATAATTCAAAAAGTGTGGTTAAACACATTTGAAAAATGTTACTAAATACTAATTGCATTTAGTTAAATTTTAAAAGTGCGATTAATGCATAATGCATCACACTAGCTACCTACCCAATGTATCATAGCATCATCACATGAGAATTAGGAATTTTGTTAGAATTTAGTTGTTAGACTTAAATAATTTAATTATTGACTCAGATAAATAAATGAGCTATTATTTTATGACATTATGTTAAGAATTATCTCTTTTAAAAGTTTACTCATTTATGCAATAACTCTTTTAGCTTGTAGCATGAATAATTTTTTAAATGAAGTCGAAAATGTTTGAACTTTAAACTTCTTGATCATAATAGTTTTGATATTACCAATATATAACTATCTCTCTTAAAAGTTACCCCCTTTTAAGATATGAAAGCTAATTTTTTACCATTTGCGTCAACCACCTTTTAGTTACAAATGATTTTATATTTCTCTTAACAATAACAATAACAATGTGCAATGAGTTAAAGTGAATAGAGTAGATCCTCTTAAGTGAAAATATTATCATCAAAATCTTTATTACTCATATCACATGGAGGTCTCACATTCTCAATTAATGATAAGATATTACACGTAATCATACATAACCAGATTTTCATACAAGAATATGTATTTCCTAAAGAGAAATATGTACAGGTCCAGAATACGCAAGCATGGCGTAGCGAGGTAGCTAGCAATTCATTGACGCCAGATATAATGGGGTAATGATGGGAAAAGGTGAAGACTCGAGAATGTTACATGGTCTTAAGGCATAGTATGTGTATGTATGTAAAACGTAATTGGTGATGTCACAATTAGGTATATGTATGAACTCGTGTAGTCTGAAAAATATTTCTGATTGTTTTTGCTTGTTAAACAAGGTGTGTCAGTAGCCAGCATAGGAACCTTAATGACACTATTGGATAATATTATTATTGTATTATTCACAGCACCAGAGGCCAACCCGGTCAACTGTTTCATTAATTTAGACTCTATTATAAAAAATAAAATAAAAAATCAGGTGGAACTTCTTATTTTAGCCAGACATACAAATTAATATTTAATATATATACAAATAATTTGTTAATGGAAAAAGGTAAATTTTTAATATCACAAGTAAAAAGAGATTTTAAAAAAAAATTAATTTGCATATAATATCTAGAGAGAGCAAAAATTTTCCAACCAAAATTTGCATATAAGGATGATTTAATTACCGGATTATATAAATGTGAAGGAGATTTTTATTTTGGTTAGTGAAAGCAGTTTTTGATTGACACATAACTTTAGTCAGTAGGCGCTACTCTAAAATTTTACTCATTAGGAAAAAAGGTCCGTTGTTAAAATAAAAAGACTTCAAGAGAAATTTAATTGCTATGTATTGAGATTTTGTATGGTGCATCGTATAGGATATGATATGATAGTATAAATATATTTATATACTCTTATATTTAGCGCATCACATAAAATTGTATCATTTTATCATATTTAAATTTTAAAAATACTTGAAATAATTATTCTACCCTTAACTTATTAATCTATTTTTTGTTTTACCCTTTCTTCTTCACCACCGTCACCATATCACTACCTCACCAGCCTCGTCAATCACAAAAACCATCCCAACCCAGCACCATTTCCATCCCATCACTAAAATCCCAAACACATTAATTTCACCCATAAAAACCAAAATCACAATAGCAACATCAACACCAACAAAATAGACCCATTAATTAAAAAATAAAATGTGCAAAAAGATATAAAAAAAAATAGAAAATTGGGGAAACTACGTAGAGAACAATTCAATTGGAAATCTAAGAAGTGAAAGCTTTGAAATGTGCAATGGTTGAATCAATAGGATTTGTAAATGTAGACCTCTTCAACGGTGAGGAAGTACTTGCACGCACAATGAACTATTTAGGTCTAATAATTGTAGGTGACGGATCAAAACTGTGAGACGGTAGATGATAGGTATATTCTTTCATGAGACCTTCATCAATTCCAAGGATTCGAGAAATGATGCTTGATTGCAATTTTGAAGTGGTTTTTGGAGAGGAGGGATTTTTGGCTTGAGAGATGCTTGCAGATATATATGTCATTGCCAAGTAAAGCTTTGTGTCATTGTTTCGGATCGAGGTGATGGTTGGCGGTGATAGTGGTGGGCGACAGTGGCGGTGGTGGACAATGACAGTGGTGGGTGGCTGACTCTGAGTCATGCGTTGAAGGTGGATGAAAGAATGGAGGTGAACAATGAAGGTTGATTTGTAATTAGGTAAAGAAATTAATATTATACGATGTTATCAGGCCTTCTGATGCTTGATAACTTAATACAATGAATATTGTAGGATAAAAACGGATAAGATCGTATAACACAATATTATCTTATGTTACGAAAAACATAAAATAATTAATTTTATAGTATTAGTTAATACTATCAAGCCCTATACAATGTAACAAACAAGGCCTGACAGTGTAAAAATTTTTATACTATCATTAAATTAAATAATTCCCTATGCATTACTATTCAAATAGAATTAGTGAATGAGTTTCGACAAAAAAGAAGTAATGAAAGATAGAGTCAACCATTTTTCTTATATGACAAGATTTAATTAAATGATAATGTAAAACAATTTGCACCGTAAGTGCATGGCAATTAAACTTTTTTTGTAATACAAAACTATTTTAAATAGCAATGCGATTAACGTGACACACTGAATTTTTCATAACCACATGTTTAATTAGTTCAAGTAGTTTAATAATGTATTGCTTTGAAATAAAATATTAAATTTGAATCCTATAAATGAGAGAAAAAAAAATATAGGACTGAAGAAAAAGGTTCATGACCAAGACATTTTGTCTAGTCAAGAATTATGCACTCAACAATAAAATGATTCCACGTACAACTCAAAGGTTGTCTGTCTATCTTCGCTCCTTGAATCTTATATTCATTTCATGCCCATAAACTATTACACAGCATAACATAAAAATAAATAAATAAAAACTCCTACCGTCTACACTTAAATATCATATTTCACCCAAAAATTTATAAAAAATTAGTTGTCATTTGATTAGACTAAAAAATATTAATTATTGTCTTTTTAACTATACATTTATTTATTATGAACTTTTTACTAATGTATTTAGGGATGTACAGTGGGTCAGATAACTCGTCCAACCCGTTGACTCGACTCGACTCGAAGCTATTTTGGGTCGATCGAGTCGGATCATCGAATCATAGAGTCAAAACCGACGAACCCATAATGTTTTTAGGATCAGTTGTTGATTTAAAGTATTTCAAAATCGACTTGATTGATAAATTGACATAGAATATATATATACACACACACACACACACACATATATATATATAATTTTTTTTTAAAAGTTGGAAAACCCTAAAGAAAAAAAAAATGATTCGGCAAGGAGAAGAATGGATTAAGGACTTTCATTTTACTTTTTAGCTTTTGGTTGACATTGGTTTAGGACTTTCGTTCTACTTTCTAACTTTTGTTATGGATTATATAATCTTGTCATTTTTTGTTGTGATGTGGTGGATTATGCGATATGTTATGATGACTGGATAATCTTGTGATGATTTTGTTATGATATAGCGATTTATGTTATGGTAGGTTAGTGTTATGGTGACTTATGTTTTTTATGCATTTTTATTTTTTGGAATTGATACATATTTCATATATAATAAAGAAAAATATAATTGTTTTTAATTAAAAACATAGTTTTTTTAATTACAAAGAATACAAAGAATACATTTCTTTTACAAGGCCAAACGCCCCAAAAAAAAGGCTTAAAAGCCCAAAAAATAATCTATAAATTCTCAAAACAATGGACCAATTTTTTTAAAAAAATCATAATTAATCAACAATTTAGTCAACAATTCAATGAGTCAAATTGAGACGAGTCACGTCGTTCAAAATTACATGACTCAACTTGTCCTTAAATTTGTCGAATGGGTAAATTTATTTGAAAAATATGACTCAAACCGATCAACATACACCTCTTATTGTTAGCATTACAATTTTTTTTATAATACTCTCCCACTAATTGCTTAATATATGTTTAAATTGAAGTACGAAAAGGATGAGAAAAAAATATTAAAAAATAATTTAATCTAAACACTATATATATTTTTTAAGTATATGCGAATTAATTATTTTTTTAATTTGTCTGTATTTATAAAAAAATGGCATCGAATAGTGATCTAAAGGAGTACAAAAACTCAAGTGAAAAGATAATGGTCAAACTCACTTTGTAAAGTAATTTTCATGAAATAATAGTAAAAGAAGTGAAAGAAAAAGAAAAGCACGTGTGTTTTTGGTCGAATAATGCACGTCTTTTCGAACCTCTCTTATCAGATAGGGTGTAGTGTATATTTAGGTGGCCCACAAGAGAGTAGACCCTACATCCAAATTCTGGGCCTTTTTTATTGCTTCCATGCAACTTTTGTCTTGAAACCTTTAATACCATGACCCAGGATATTGACATCACTTGTGGTGAAATAAGCTCCAAATTCGTTTCCAAGATCAATAATGTCAATTAAGCTCCCCTATGAAAAATATTATATTTGTCTCCAGAGTTGTCTGGTCAATCAAATACCCCCCCTCAAGAATTGACTTGATCAACAGTGAGAGAGTAATTTGATCATAACAATAACTTGAGAAAAAAACCCGAGTTAATGATACCAACTTTTACGACAAATTTAAAAGTTTACTCGCATAGTATGCAATTAAGAAAATAATATAAAGCAAAAAAACAAAAAGGATAAAATAAATGACTTCGGGGTAGAGCATGTTAAAATAACTAGCTAAGAAATGAAATGCAAAAGCAACTTAACCCATCATTTCTAGTCGATTTAGTGCATGTTTGGAAATAAGAGAAGTGAGTATTTTTCACTGTTGGGAGGCATATAATCGATTCGGGGGAGGGAGCCATTGGAAATCCAAACACACACTGAACGGTTTAATTTGTTGGATGCAAGCCACTTTAGAAAAGGCATACAGTCTTTTTATTTAGTTATATTGGATATCATTAAACATGCATTTCCAACATCATCAATAGATTTAGAAAAAAGATAAAGCAAATTATTCCTTTTACCACAAGCTACTAGTTAAATATAAACTAGTAGGGAGATGAAAGTTACCGCTTGCAAGTGATTCGTAGACCCTGGATATGACCACATTGAAGTAAAAAATTTGAAAGCGATTTAACCACATCACGAATCATGGTAAATGGAAATTTGGAACAACCTCATGCCACAACCTGTTCATTGCCATAACAACTACTACCTAATTGGAAATTTGGAACATGGTACCTAATCTCTCTAAAGCTCAGGCATGCCCCTCCCTGTTTTAGCATCGTAAGTCTTCTCTAACACATGCTCCATTGGAGTATCTTTGGGACCAGCTGCAGACAAATGGGACAAAAAAAACAGGGTCAGACACATACTTGGCCGGTTTCTGAATAATTGTTGCGAGATCCATGAATTAAAGGACTGCTTTAACTAACTGATGCAAAATATGAGTGCAACTGATTGATGACTGGTCATGCTATAATCTCTTGTTTAGGCACGGTTGACACATGCTCTTTTAGTTTTAATTTATTAGTCTTTGAGAAATAATGTTATTGTTCTCATTGAATTCCATATATCTACTTAAATTTAGCACATTTACTCCAGGGAAGTAAGTAGCTCTACAAAACTAGGTTGAAGAATAGCTGAAGAGATTGACATTGGAGCAAGAGAATTAGAGTTCATATCAACTACCTATGCCTTGAACCTAGCTTCTGACTCAAGATTAAATATTACAGAGAACTTGAATCCATCATTCTATATTTACTCTGGTCAATGAAATACAGTGTTATACCATACAAATGTAGCGTCCTATTAGGGTTTCTGCATACAAACTATGGAGGGCAACAGTGCATGCCCATATGCTTTGATCAATATGAAGAAAAAAGCCATCTAAGTATCTAACCAATTCACATCCTAGAAGCAGGGTTTTTAAGACGAGGAAAGCATTTCATAAATCTCACAGGATGGTTATGATTCTTCAACATGGAATTCATCTGATAAACCTAATTGGCCACACCCCCATCTCTCTCCTATACAAACTGATACTAGTTGTATATAAATAGGAGAATGTCACCATTGTAATGCCAGAGTTGAAGTTAATTGAATTTCTATCATTTGATGCTTTCTTTGAGAGGTCTGAAATGGCAGAAACAATGTTCAGATTTTGCTTTCTGGAAACCGGATCTAAGGAGATATACAATTCAATCTCCACACTTGAACAAGGAGCCACAACAAAAGGTATAGTGTGTGGCCCTCTTAACCCAATCAAGGAGGAGGACTCTTGTTCTAGTGTCATTTTGGGGTCTCAAATAGCTGGAATGGGGGAATTTACCATAGTTTCAAATGAAAAACAAGCTAAGATAGTTTTGAGCGTGGTTCTATTACTGCTTGTAAAGACAGGTTCTCTGACTTTGTCAATATTAGTAGTAGACCACAAGAAGTTTTATGTGGCAGTTTTGTTTCTAATAGCAATTACCAGTCACATGTTTCTAACAACTTTGAGGGAAAGATTGATTTGAAGGAGAATATTGAGACAAACTGATATTGGTTGTACATAAATAGGAGAGTATCAACATTGTAATCTTAGAGTTGAAAGTTAACTGTCTTGAGGAATTGTGGAGTTTTTCTCACTGACTCAAAGAGGGAGTTTCTATCACTCTCCAAATACGTTTTTTCCCCTCGATCTCTGTATGCTGTTGAGCTAACTATAAACATGTATTTTACAAAAAGGAGGACTCACTTTCAAGAATGTCTCTAAGTCTAAAGTGCAAGGAAACTCATCTACTTGTCTTCTATGCCAGGTATAATAATGTGCTCATGATTAAACATATATACGGATTTTAACTAAACAAAAAAAGGTAAAAAAGAAAACACAAATAACAACTTAAACAAGGCAAAGGGCAAGGTTTCAGATACTTACGGACTGTAGGTCTTGGGGTAGTTCTTATCTTTAAGATCTCGGGGCGAGGGATTATGGACCCAGATGTCCCTATTCCTCTGGATACTCTGACTTTAGTACCATCTTCGAGATATTTATACCCAATCTTGCAAGGCTTCCTGCACAAGTGAATGTTGATTTACTTTGTTACATATTATTTCAATCTCTGGAAATGTAATCACCAGTTCAATTTTTGCACACTTGCACATACGCTGTAACTGGGTCAACAACTTGCACATTGGAAACATGGAGTGGGGCTTCAACACTAAAGATCCCCCCTTCATGACCTTGCCCCTGCTTTATATGTTTTTTCACCTGTAAAAACACATTCAAAAAGCATTAAAGTGAAAAACCCATATTCCTGCAAATTACGTTACACGTCTAGAAAAAAGTATCGCCAGAATTCCGACAGAATATAAAGGCAATTTTTGATGCAAAGCGATAAACACCCACTTATCGTTCAAAAGTTGACAAGCATACACCGCATCAATCTATCCTAAACTCTAGCTCAATAGAATTTCTTGTATGTCACACAATCACACGAGAAAGTTTGGCTATTTGATTATTTTGGAAAAAAGAATCGGGTTCTTTTGTCATTCTTGGTCAAAAGCTGTTCGATAAAATGCTACAACAACAACAACAAGCTGTTCAATAGAATGCTACAAAGAAATATAAATTCAGCGTCACTGCATAAGTATAAGCTGTTTCAATTCCAAAATAAGCTAAGAAATCCAAACACATAAACAGTGACAATAAATTTAGATTGTTAGCAAGACATTAAAAAAAAAAAAAAACCATTAACACAGTTGTCATCACAAGTGTCTAGTAGTAGCTAATTAGCTACTCACCAGATTTTTACCCTCAACGACGACACGATTCTGGGAGCGAATGACGCGCTTAATAACCCCTGTCTCACCCTTATCTTTGCCCCTAATTATCATAACCTGTTTATAAAAACGAATGTGTAAATGAAATCATCAATGAGATAATAAAGTGAAAGTAGGAACAATAGCAGAGAAAAATAATAACGGTGGGTTTAGGGTCTATTATTACGTTGTCCCCTCTGAGAATTTTCCAGTGCCTAATGAGTTTCTCAGCTGCTTTCCAACCCATTTTATGATAGCCCCTACAAAATCACACACACACACACAACAAATAGGTAAAATAAAAAGCTGAGTTGAGTTTAACGGGAAAAAAAAAGGAAAAAAGCTAAGAAGAAGATCTCGAATGGAACTACAATGAATTTGACTGCACCTGAATGGAGCCTCATAAACATAAGCATAATGTTAAACAGGATATGGAAAATTCGCATATCGAACTCTTTCAAAAAATCGAGGGTTCATGTTTCGTTAACTGCTTTGGGGAAAATGAAATCGATAGATTAACCAAAAATGAGAGGAAGAGAAATCACGAACCTTAGTGGTCGCGGGTGATGGAGGAATGCGGTGGAGGCTGTACTGACTGGTGAGTAGAGAGAAAAGGAATTATTGCGAAATTACTATAATGCCATCGTATGTGAAATGGAAGATTGAACCTTTTTTTTTTTTTTTGGGCTGAACTCAACACAAGGTATTAATAGTAGTACAACTACTGAACCTGCATTGGGGAATCGCTGTTTTAGAAGGAAAAAAATAATAATAGGGAGCCCAACTTAATGAGTTGACAAAATGAAAGCCCAGCTCAATGTAGCAATTTATGGGAGACAAATGTAATATTCGACCCCAAAAAAAAAAAAAATTCAACAGTAATATCCAATTCAGTCTTAAGATTTTCATTTGACTTTAATTTGTTCCTTAAATTTCTTTGGGTTAAATATATTTTTAATCTTTAATAAATTTTGAATTTTGTATTTTACTCTTTATAAATTTTTTTGCTAAAAATTGGTCCTCATAAATTTTTTTTGTAAAGTTTTAGTTCTTGTCATTATATTAAGCCATTAACTGATACGTCACTTAGCCACGTAGCAAAGGTGAGAGAGGGGGAAGAGAGAAGTAAGTAAGGGAGGGTGCGTGGGTGAGGCTGCTTCACTAGTAGTAGCGATGGCGGCAGCTCACAAAGTTGTAGCGAAGAAGACAACAAGCATACCCTCATAGCAGCGCGGAAATAAGCAGGGGAAGCAATGGTTAAATTAACTGTGTCATGTGCGTGACACGTGACATGTCACATGGCCAAATTAACTGTATGGTTAACGGCTTAATATAACAACATGGACTAAAACCTTTAAAAAATTATGAGAGATAATTTTTAATCCAATTTCATTTATATTAATTTAATCTTGACATTTTAAATTTTGACAACAATTTTATTTGATTATCAAATTTTACTTTTTTTCATTTACACAGTTGTTGAACTAAGTTAATGTCAATTTTAAAATAATTAGGATTAAGATTAGATACAACCTTTGACCTCAAAAAAAAGTGTTCAGAGATTTAGACACGTGTTTAAACAAAAGCATGAAAACTTTTTTTATTTATTAAATAAGCAATAATATTGACTGCAACTAAGAAAATATTAGGCTAGTTACTAGGATTATAAAATCAGCAATACTAGGCAACCAAAATATTTTAGATTTTCGACGAAATATATGATTAGACTAAATGGAACACGAATTTGCAACTTTTGCAATGTGCATTCACTTCATTCACGCTGCATGCTTGTGGGAGAAAAAGTGCAAGAGCACGGTCAATGGGTAGTGTATCCGACCCTTAATCAAAATTAATGAAGACATTAATTATAATGGATGATAATTATCATTGCCATTTGAAAAGCACTGAGTTGAGTTGTCCATGATTCAGTCTTGGGTGGGAAAAGAATGATGTTTCTGTCGGTGTCTAAGGATGCTTATTGGTTTGATCAAAGGATAAGGACATGATGAATTACATGTTGCAGGTGGATTTGAATATGGTATAAGAGTTCAACTACTTTAACCAATATTTCAATCAGAAGAATCTTGTTTAATTAATTGCCCCCCGGTTTTTAGTTTGGTATGGTTGGTTAGAATGGAGCTTCTGGTCTACAGAACCAAATGTTTGAATCGCGGTTAGCATACTTTTTTTATTAAAGTATATTTTAATACTAATCTAGTAGTAAGTTAGAAAAAGGTAAGAAAGGGAAGGAAACGAAAACTAAATTTTTTAAAAAAAGAAAGGAAAAATGTGCAGTGAAAAGGTTCTAATGTGAATACCAATATTTTGATACAGGGACGGATAGAATGCCCCCTCCCACCCCCAATTCATTTTATATATATATAAATTTATGTACACCGATAACATTAAAATTATGATAGTCTAATAGTAGATTTTATATGTAATATAAACTATTAACTTTTGATCTTTTTTCTACCCCCAATAACTTCAATTTTTCTTTTTTTTACTCATTTAAATTTAACTAACTAAAAAACTCATCTCACCCTATAGACTTTCTTATAAGTTTTACTCTTTTACTTTAATTTTTTCCTCCATTTGCAATTAATTATAAAAGTTTAATGATAAATTAAACTATAATAAATCATAAAGTGTTTATCTCTATTTGTACTCATGTAAAAAAATATAAAAAATTATATTTCAATTATCAATGTGAATTAATAAAACCATTTTATCCCATTAACTTCACTAATCATCACACAAGTTTAACATTATTAAATTGATGTTATATCAATTTTTGAGTTATATGTACTAATTGTTTAAAAGAATAATATGTAATATTTTTTAATTTTTTATTTTATTAATTTGAAATTGACTCTTTTCATTTCAAATGTTATTATTAAGAGATATTTTTCAAGTATGAATAATTTAAAAAAATAAAATCATAAATAAAATAAAAATATTTTATTTTTGTTACTAATCTTTTAATTTATTAAATAAGAGGATTATTAAAAAAATTGACAACAAATTTTTTTATATTAACTAATTTTATAATTTAAAAAGAACTTCTTTCTAGATATCTATATATATTATCATTTAATAATATATTATAATATTTATTTGATAACATTATATAAATTTTGGCTCTCTTTATACATTTTTTGAATTCGTCCCTACTTTGATATCATGTGAAAATCTATGATAGAGCAGAGAAATAAACGAAAGATAAAAACTGAAGTTACTAAATAAAATTAAAAAAACAAAAAGAGTGAGATAATACAAGTGACATCAAGTTTTATATAGGGTACTGCTGACTACTGCTTAATCCTAACTAAATATACTCTAATTATTAATTACAAGTGTCTATTACATCAATTACATACTCTAACACCATTTGGTCTTACTGCTCTTAATTGGCTTCTTTCCATATATTTTGGAGTGGTAGAGTGTCAACCGTATAATTTTATTATAGTAATTACAACGCGTTAATTGTATTAAACAGTTAATTTGTTATAGTTATTGGAAAATACTTCCTTTTAGGACAAGCATAGTCTTTTTTATGCATGATCTGGCCTTGAATTAGAGAGGGTAGACAACCTAATTTACTTGTCCTTTTTCTTGAAACATTTTTTCTTCTTCCCTATATAAACCATTCATCAGTTTCTTCTCATTCTCACTCAAACATCAATTAATACAATCCCAATTATATCACTATCTACACTGTGAGAAGAAGTTGTATAAGATTAGAACTAAATAATGGCAATTAAAGGGCATAATAATGTCTTGAGCACAATTGTTGTTATGGTCCTAGTTGTGGCCACTATGTGGACCCCACAAGCATCAGCACAATCAGGTTGCACAAGTGCAATCACTAGCTTGAGCCCTTGCCTGGGCTACACAATGGGGAGTTCATCAACGCCATCAGCTTCATGCTGCTCAATGCTCTCAAGTGTAGTCCAATCCTCTCCACAGTGCCTGTGCTCATTGCTTAATGGTGGGGGTTCCTCCTTTGGGATCACCATAAACCAAACCCTTGCTCTGTCTCTCCCTGCTGCTTGTAAAGTGAATACTCCACCTGTTAGCCAATGCAAAGGTATAAGAACTAAGTCCTAGCCTGCCTAAATTTTCCCTTTAAACCACAAATGTCCTAGCCTAATATTTGTAGGCTGATTGTTCGAATAAATATCTGTTTCGCAGCATATATAAGATATATTTATAGGATGATTGTTAGATGGTTAGAGCAACTATCTGTTTCGTAGCATATGATTCTTGTCCTAGAATAGAAAAGACAGAGACAATAAGATAACAGAGACATATTTTCTGCTTCTCTTCTTTCAAGAGGTATAAAAACTAACTTAAAAATCATCAGACGTGTCTTTTGTGTTACTATTTTTTAGAAGTGCAAAGGTTAATTTAAAGATGTCTGAACAATCTTAACCCTTTTTTTTGTCTTTGGCCATTTTCCAAACATATTTATGTACCTAATGTCTTTATCTCATCTATTTCAAGATATGAAAAAAATGCTATCTTTTAGTACTAACATTCTAAAAATTGACACTAGTTTAGCTTTAAAAAAATGTTGACATCAACTTAGTTCTAACATTTTGATTTTTGACATCAATTTTATCATTTCGTCAAATAATCAATGGCCAAATAAATTGCACGAAACTATGTAACTGATACCAAATTCAAAATGTTACTACTAAAAAGTATATTTAGCCCTTATTATTGCAATAACTTTGTTACCATTGGCATGAATTTAGGTGTCAATGGACCAACATCTTCAGCTGCTCCTCTTGGTTCTGTAGCTGATTCTCCAGCTGAATCACCTGAAGGCTCAATCACACCTTCAGCTTCAGATATTCCCTCAGGTATATATACAGAGAACTTTAATTTTGCATTCTATATTTCTAGAATAAACTCAGAAAAACAATTGAAGTCATAATATATATACCAATAAATATAGTAGTCATTAATCATTAATATTTCTAATAGAAAATGTTTTTTTTTTCTAGTAACATTTTGTGGTCTATTGTAGTTGCAGGATCTAAAACAGTACCATCAACAAACGGTGGCTCAACTGATGGAGGCAATGTTAAAGTCCCCTCCATGTTGGTGCTCTCTTTCCTTGTCATTCTGTCCTGTGTCTCTACCATCACCAACAAGTTCTGATTTTGAGTCTCCAGAGTTTCATCCGAGTGCTGATCTTCTTATATGTTTACCTTTCTTTGGCACTAGTCACAGTTAATAAGGAATATACAACTATGCAAAGTTACTTGTATAAGCTTACTTGTGTAATGTTTGTTCATATTAAAGTCGCTGAGCTATTTTGTTGTTGCTTGTCTCTATGATCATTACAGAATTTGATTGCTCCATTATAAGAATTCATCAACATTTGCAATTGATATTCAAATGTTAGGTAGGGGCTCTAGTGACACAGCACCAAAACGGATTGGTAATTGATAAGTGTTACGTGAAATCGATTCAATTTCAGGAGAGTACATTATCACGTTTGTTTTATAAAATTGAAAACCTGCATCTAAGAATCTAAGAATTAGAAGTTTCAATTTGGAGGATGTACTTGTCTCATGCAATTTATGCTCCCTCTGGGGGGAATTTGGATCCCTCTAGTTGGAGACAAAGAATCACTTTTTCAAAGGCTTGATGAAGTAAAGCATTGAAGTTAAGATGCTCCAACACTGAACAAGTCCCACATCGGAAGGGGCAAAGTTTGAGAAGCTTTGAGATGTAATATAAATAAGAAGGGATGTGCAACGATATAATATTCTTGCCTTGGCGTGATCAATGGGAGATCATGAAGCCTCATGGCCTACGGTAGTGACCTCCATTGCACTTGGAAGGGGTGCATTCCGAAGGTGTACCTACTGAATGATAAATATTTCCCCCAGTTAGCCCTTAAATGGAGGTCACGGGATATAGTGTTGTATGTCTTTGGTCATACAGAGTGCGACTAGCTTCCATTAATCAGACGCAGACTACTCTAGGTTATGTTGATATTGATATCAATAGCAAAACTTAGTGTGTTATTCCCTCTTGTTTCTTGTCTACTTCAAATTATTATCTTAAGAAGAGTTTTATAACTCCACAAATTCTTTCCCTACTTTGCTTTTTCTCCTAACATACAATTAATTAAAGTTGGTATTTTTTTTTAATTAGAGAACATTTTCTTCCAGCTTCTGGACATTGATATGTATAATCATCTCTTCCCAAAGACGACTGCTTCCTTTGTAGTGTTAAGTATTCAGGAGAGCATAGTTATCAAAATCGTTTTTTAACTCATAAAATCGTACGATTTTACGAGTTTAGATAGTAAAATCGAGCTAAACCGCATGTAAACTTATTTCTGGGTAAAATCGGGTAAACTCGTATAAAATCGCATAAAATCAGGTAAAATCGCGAGTTTACCACACAGACAGGTTTTTTTTTTTTAGGGACAAAACAAGTTTGATATTATTTTGCATATCTATGAGTTTTTAGATTTAGGTCATTTATGTATTTTAGAGTTATCATTTACAGTTGTGCCTACAATCGTGCTCCGTCGTGCTCCGTCGTTGCTTGTGCTCCATCGTGCTCCGTCGCTGCTTGTGCTCCGTCGCTAATCCATCGTATGTATTTCATCCTTTGCTCAGGGATCTTTCCCACCAGGGTGCGTGACCTTTGCATTGCTATTTGTGCTTTAGTGTTCTAGATTGAATACATCATTATCACAAACTCGCTTCTTGTGATGTTCAGTCATCAATACTATGTATTATGTTATATGTATTATGTATGAATTGAACTTAGAACTCATATATTTCATCTTTATTTGTGCTTTGTTACGAAGGTCAATGTATTTATGAATTTCAAGTTTTATTAAATATATTTTTGTAGCATAATAATTTTTTAAAATATTTTTTAATATTTTTTTAATAATAGATAAACTCGTACGAGTTTACGATCCGAGTTTACGGAGGCTCCACGAGTTTACTTAAACTCTCGAGTTTGATAACCATGCAGGAGAGTACATATAATCATATGGTTGTATACAGAGGCAACCCAAATTTCTATAGTTTTAAGCTTCGAAATTGAAATCAGCCTTCAAATTTTGAAGTTACAGTTTCTAGGGTCTACTTAGATCTCTTAGTAATCCATGATATGCTCAATTGCAGATATAACGGAATCACACTTGTTCAATTGGCTTTCGTTGAATGACAGCAATTTAAAGTTGCCAAGCATTGAAGTCACCACATCGGAAGAAGCCAAGTTTGAGAAGGGTAGGGATGCCATTTAAAATAGGATTAAATATGTCTCTAATTCCTCAAACATTTTAAATCTTGTGTTTTACTCCTAAAAAGATTTTTTGTTAGGAAATTATCATTCTATTTTTTTAGGTTTTAGTTCTTGCTGTTAAGTTGGACCGTTAATTATTGATGTGACAGTTAACTTGGCCACGTGGCCACACAAAAATGACACGTGACATTGCACGTGACCTGCTACGTTGCTAAGTTAACTGCCATGTTTGTCACGTCAGCAGTTAACCCAACTTGATGACATTAGAGTCAGGGAATTTGTTTTAGAACGGTTTAGGAATAATTGTGTGCAATTAAGAATGTATGTTGCAATAAAGAAATTAAACTAAGATCATTAAATTCACTCAGTTAATGTAATATGCGTGTAGGATTTTTGCAAACATGATTCCCTTAAACAAATTTTGGATGTATGATAGATACTACGAGAATCAGGAAGTAATAAAGGCAGAATTTTTTGAGAGCGTGGACTACTTTTGTCAAACAGTTAAATCGACTGATCAGTTTGTGACAGTGCAGAGATAGGTGTCATGTTTTTCGTGTAAGCGGTGTAAGATATTGGATGTTGAACAAATTAGAGTGCATCTTTACAAGAATGAGTTTGAGCCACATTATTGGATATGGGTAGACCACGGAAAGGCGGACGTCAATGGTGTAAATGAGTTCACTAAGTGTCAGTATGAAGTGGGGGAGTTCAAGTCAGGCTTGTGTCGATGAACCAGAAATAGTTAATGATGATAGATATTCACAAATGGTTAATGATGCTTTTGGAGGTGACTTTGACATGCACACAACTTACTACATGAGGAACCCAATCCAAATGCAAAAAAATTCTATAGCTTGTTAGAGGAAGCAAATACTCCGGTGTAGGAAGGATTTGTTCATTCACCATAATCTGTGGCAGCTAGGTTATTGACTATGAAGTCAGATGATAATTGAAGTGAGAGATCATTCGCTCAGTGACTTGACTTCATTAAAGAGGTAGCACCACTAGGGAATAAAATTCCAACAAAATTTTATCAAGTTAAGAAAGTATTTTCTAAACTTGGCTTAAGGTCCATCAAGATTGACTGTTGTCGAACGGGTTGTATGTTGTACTATAATGATGATGCAGCCTTGACTCAATACAAATTTTGTGGTGCTGATAGGTTTAAGTCGAGGAGAATAGGCCCTAGGAGATATAAGGATGTTCCTTTTAAACAAATGCATTACTTGCCTTAAATTCCAAGGCTTAAGAAGTTATTTATCAGTGAGCTCGACACTACACATGCCATGGCATATTGAGAATATAAGAAACGATGGTCGCATGACTCACCCTTCTCATGGTGAAGCGTGGAAACACCTTGACAAAGTTTACCCCGACTTCACGACAAAACCTCGAAATGTGAGATTAGGGCTTCGTTCTGATGGGTTTACTCCTAACAATCAGTTTAGCAAACCTTACTCATGTTGGTCAATAATCGTTACACTATACAATCTACCGCCTGAGATGTGCATAAAAGACCCTTATATGTTCTTATCTTGTGTAATCCCTAGCCTGAGTAACCCTAAATCAAAGATTGATGTTTTTCTTCAGCCCTCGATAGATGAATTGAACCAGCTGTAGAATCCAGGTGTGCTTACGTATGACGTGTCCAGGAAGCAAAATTTTGTATTAAAGGCATCTTTGATGTGGACTATTAACGATTTTCCTGCTTATGGAATGTTGTCGAGATGGATGCCACAAGGAACTTTAGCTTGTCGAATTTGTATGGAAGGCACTAAAGCATTCTGGCTACCGTACGGAGGAAAGCAATCATGGTTTGATTGTTACAGGGTATTCTTGAAACCCGGACACACGTTTAGGAATAGTAAGTATGGATTTCTAAAGAATAGAATTGAAAATGAAGAGCCTCCACAAAGATTAAATGGCCCTGAGATTTTGAGGAGGGTTAGACATTTTCCGAAGATTACTGAAGTTGACAAAGTTGTTAGGTTTCAAGGTTACGGGGATGAACATAACTGGACTAAGAAGAGTATATCTTGGGATTTGTCGTACTGGAAAGATAACTTGGTTTGTCATTTTCTAGATGTTATGCATATTGAAAAAAAATGTTTTTGATAATATAATGCATACTGTCATGGACACCGATCATACCAAGGACAACGAGAAGGCAAGGCTAGATTTGAAACAGTTTTGTAAACGTCCCGAGTTGAAACTACAACAAATTTAGCCAATCAAGTTGGAAAGTTGTGATGAAATGCAAACCAAGTGGTCAAATTGAGTTTGATGATACAGAATCTTCAAACAATACATTTGATCAAGCATATCTACTGTTGGAGTCAATCCCGACAACGATAATTGTTGAGTCTCCATTGCCTACCACATTAGGTAGCAATACATTTGATGATGACCCTGATATAGTTGAACTCCCTAACCTCTAATAACATGTAAGTGATGGAAAAATTGATGTATACAATAATAGTGAAGAAGAAGAAGAGTTCGATGATGAACTTAATTCTAAAAATTATGATGAAAGTTTTGAACTTTCAAAATAGGATATGTAATTTTTTGAGAATTTGTAACACAATTTCATTTGAAGATTATGTGTAATTTTCTTATTAACTTTAATTGCACAAATTCATTTTTAGTATTTAATTATTTATAAGGATAATTTATTATTTATATATTAAAATAAATAGATAAATATTTGGTTGTATATTCTGTTTAATTATTTATTATATTTAATAAAAACATTAGTTGGATTAGTTAAATGTACATCCATTTAACTAAATTTTAAATTAAAACTTTTAATTTTATATGAAATGTCATATTTTGGTATTAGATAACTATTAAATTATTTATTATATTTACTAAAAATATTTTTGAATTTCATATTTATTAATTTCAATAATTATATATTTATTTCATATATAATTTATACAATTAAATAATTGATTGAATTAAATAATATTTTACTTAATTTTATTTAATTATATATTATATATTAAATATTTATTTAATATATAATTTATTGCATTAATATTAATTTAATTATTTAAATAATAATAATTAAATAATAATTTTTTTAAAATTAATTATCATTACGGTCAAAAATTGCCCACAATAATATACCGACGACAATATTTTTAAAATAGTAATATAATATTCATAATTACCGTCGGTTATTTTCAACGATACTTTGAACAAATTACTGTTGGCTATCACCGACAGTAAATAATGATAAAGTTATGTATAAATATCATTAAATTCCTGTCAAAGATAATTGACGGTAACTAGAATAAAATATTAATATTATTATCGTCAGCTTTATTTGACGATAAACGATTCAATTTAAACCATTCCTAGGTAGTTACCGTCGATTATGTCAATCCGACGGTAATAAGTTACCATCGAGACTTTTATTGTCAGTCCACTTTTTGACGGTAATTCTGACGGAAAGCCAAAATTCTAACGATAATTAAAAAAAGTTCCAATAATAAATCTCACAGTAACTAACATTTTTTTTGTAGTGTTGTTTTATGTCATTGATTCATGTAACAATACGCTATTGGATGTGACACTTTGGTTTCGGACCACCACCAACTAATTATCTCAGCACCAAAAATTATTTTTGTTTCTTTCATTTAATCCAAAATGAAAAATGGAATGGCCCACCCTAATATAGCTTGTTCTCTGATTATCATCTGTTGCATAATTTTGGGACCCAGTTGTGCAGTATATGTCTCAGCATAACATATTGTCCAATAATTTGAAGAAATACAAAAAGGGCCAGCTATTTCAAATAACCAATTAATTTCTACACTCTTCTTCAGTTCTACTTCACCACGTTTTATGTTTCGTGTTATTATGAAAATCAGAATATTATACATAGTGTGAAAAAATTGCATACATGGATATATTAATATCATTTTTTTAATGAAAAGTTTTAGGTGGTTCATTAAAAAAAAGGTTTTAGGTGGTCTGTTGTCAATTATTTTATTGGATGCGGATCCTCTGCAGCTGCTTCAAACCCATAGAGAGAGCTGTTGAGCTAATCTCAACCATTTATTGATGTTAAAAACAAATCAAAGGCTAAAATTTATCCAGAGACTAAAAACTTATTTAATTTTTTTTTTATTTTTAATAAAAATAATTTAAATTTTATATTAAAACAATTGATGGCGTGGATAAATTTTATCCTTTGATATGTTTTTAACATCAATAAATGGTTGACATTGGCTCAACAATTCCCTCTGCCGGTTTGAGGCAACTACAGATGATTCACATTCTATTTTATCAAGGTTAGTGCATGTCTCTGGGGTGTTTACAAGAGTGTTTAATGATCATCCATTAAAGTGACTCTCACATTAAAAGCAAAAACTGAATTCACGTCATTTTGCGATACAAACTTATCTTTACTAACTATGTCAGTCATCTTTAAGAGATTCATATCATTTACGAATGAATGAGTGACTATCATTAATAGTGTGTTTGTCTTTGAATACACCATCAAACAGTATTTTTCAAAGGAAAGCTGTTTTGAATAAAAAAATTGTCTTGCTTGACAATATATGCAAAATTAAGCAAAATCTTTTTACGTAAAATAAAACTTATTTTTTATGAAAAAAAAAGTTTAAGTTAATTTCTGGGCATTAATATTATGAGAAAAAAAGTTGCTTGCTTTTATTATTAAAAAAAAATATATTTTCATATTTTTACTAAATTGACTTTAACTATCAAACATTGTATCATGTAAATAATTATTTCATATCTCTTTTAATAATTTTACCATACAAAAATATTTTTTTTTTCATACAAGTCAAACAAAATATTTTATCTTTAAATTAATTTTAAGTTAAAGTATCCCAACATAAATTGATTCATTACGAAGCCCTTGGCCATTCAGTTTGGTCTTTGACTTGCTTAGGAGTGTGGCTGTAGGAGAGTATTTGTTGTGAAAGTGATACATTGGAGGCCATTTGGTTGGTTCTTTTTGTGGGACCAGAAACTCATCTCTACCAAGCAGTGGTTTCTGATATTCGACCTCTGATGGGTAAAACATGGCTTCTTCAGCTAAACCATGCTTTGCAAGAGGTGAATGTTTGTACAAATTTTTGGTGAAGGCTGGCTCTGATGCTCTTGATCGCTTTGTTGTGCTTGAATCTCCTCCTTGACCGTTTTAGCCCCTGTTGCATGCGAATTATATGGGCGTTGTCCCCTTGAGGACATAGCTTCTTTTTCGTTATCTGATGTATAAAAAAAAATACACACACTCAATTATGCAATTATTAATTGGACACATATTCTTTTAAGTTAAGATATTTTGTGATAAAATTTTTTAAGTCAAAACATGCCGCTTATAAATATTATTATTTTTAACGCGTAATTAATTTAAATTAATTTGATAATTTGAGGGAGTGTGATTGAACAAAAGGAACTCAATATTAACCACAAACTATTGTAAAGTATAAATATCTTTAAAAATGGAAGGAGTAAAGAAAAGCCCACTTCCAAAAGCATTACACTATTCAATTAAAAATAATTTATGTGACTTCGTATATTATTAAATTAAAATTATAAATAGTTACAAAATTATGCAAGTGTCACTCTTTTTGGTTATTAACCTCTGCTATCTGATGGACCATTGATTCATCGATTATGTTCAACTCAAAAAATTGAACGACCTATTAAAGAAAAATTCTCTCGCACCACAAATAGTTTTATTTTCAAAGACTCAAAATTAAGATCACATGAAGTTAAAACTTCCTATCCTACCAAGTATCACTAATAAAGGTGTTTTAAGACTTTTCCATGGAACGGAAGATATACATTACGTGGAGAGGTTACATGTGGGTCCCACGCCGCGAGGGCTATGAAGGAGTGTACGTTTTCTGCCATTGGGCTGGACCAGGGTGTGAAAGTTGATGCTATTTGGGTCCCACCACTTCATCAAGGCCCATTAATCTTTTTTATTTATTTCCATCTATGTCCCCACATGTTCTGATTGAGTAGATGGTGGTCCACCCACCACAACAAAAAAATTTAACCCACTACCCTATGTTTCGTATTATAGAAGTGGAGTACTAATAAACCGTGGTTAAGGATTGGAATCATGAGTTCATGACACATAAGGAAAAGATGTACTTTGAAGCGGGATTTGTGGCATAATTTGCCGATGAGTAGTGCTATGATGAAAATTTTGGGGGATAATCTTGGGACAATTTATGTCACAATGCGTGGTGTTTACTACAAATTTACAGTGAACGCCTGTAACGAGTAAGAACGGGTTATAAGCCCAATAATCCAATTAGTCCAATTAGAGAGTTTAGGATATTATAAATAGGGGGAGAATGTAATTAGAAGGTATGGAAATTTGTATTTAGTTTGATCCTACCTCTCTGTAGGATTTCTTTTCTTCTCTCTTAGTTTCATCTCTTCCCTGAGGAAGATTCTTATCCATCACTATCCCTTTCTTATTGTAGTTCATACATGAAAAATACAGAAAATTACACAAAAATATATAATTACTTCCATAATTCACTTCTTCAATTCCACCTCATTACAACGCCACTCATCCACAAAGTTGTCATCCGATTATTAATTTTTGATGAGACTTAGAGATGGATGATTTCTAATTAATCCTATCTTACTATTTAGAATTTCAATTTAGAGAAGAAAGTGAAGATTTGTATTTTACACCTTTTAAATTAATAAAATCGAACTCATACTCAAATTTATTTTATTATTTAAGAAAGTAAACTCCTCTTTTTTTTTCTCTCTAAAATAAGATATTCACTTTAAATTTTAGAAAATCTTTATCCTTTGCATTTGACAAAGAGGTAACATTGACACCTTCTAAACTTCACTAAAACTACACTCATCTCCCTCTTAGATTTTAAAAATGTGCATACCTTCCTTATCTCTAAATATTTTTTTAAATTCCAAAAGTACCTTAAGACAAAAACACCTAAATTCCCAATCATCCCCCCTTCACAGCCCCCAAACCCTAAACCCAAACTCCACCACCAACCACCGTTACCCCTATCCCTTAAGTTTGGCAACCATGAGCTACAAAATTAATCAGATAAGATTGCACAATCCAATTTAAAATTTAATTCCCATTTTTTTCCTAATTAATCATCCACTTCACTTTCCTCTTTACTGTATCCACGGTTCTACAAAGCCTCTGTGGCATAGTTCTCACACAAACTTTTCTATCTCTAGCATCTCTAATGGCAGTTCTTATTTGTTCGCTTTATCCAAAGGTGAAATAATTAAGGGTTGATTAGTCATTTCCAGTAACTTTCTAATTTTTAAAATTTAAGATGAGAGGTAAGTGTAATAATTATAACAAGTTAAGGGAAGTAAGTGTTAGTTTTACAAATTAAATGGAATGAGCATAATTATAACACTTGAGGAGAGGTTAGTGAAATTATCCTTTTCACATAAACAAGATTGCTAGTGGGTTCTTTACATAAAAAAACTTAACTAGAAAAAACCCACAATTTTCACTTAAAACTAATAGTTTTCTTTCGAAGTATAATAATATTTATGTAGTTCACATTCTCAAATAGGGTAACTTTTTTTAAGATAATGCCCACTATATTAATATGCATTTTTTTCTATTACAATTAAAAAAAACCTTGAACTTGAGACTTTTAAGAAGGAGAGAGATATTAATGTGTAAGTTGAGTTAGAATTTATTGACGGACTACATGCAATTCTAGTAAATAAAATATTATGCTATTAAATAACCAATAAAAATAATTTCAATCATATAAAGAATTTTGTATTACCATTAAGATCATTTTTTTTTTCCTTAATGTCTATGCTAGCCTTAAATGGATAGTTAAATTAAAATGGATGAAATAATTATTATTATAAAAATTAAATAATTTTAGTAACATGGAAATATATAATTATATTTTTTGTCAAAGATAAAAAGTAGAGATCTTATATAGTGAAAATGACGTTTAAAAAAATTAAGGGATTGTTTGACACGCTTGATAGGATAAAACCTAATCGTATGAGACTTGATTGTATAAGGCATGATATTAATACTATGCAGCGTTTGATATGTCATTGTATAAGATGTTGTATATTACATAAGATAATATTATTATTTAATTATAACAAACAATTCTAATCAAAAGTATAAATTTGATAAATAAATAAGTAAAATATAATAAAAAAATGAAAAATTTTACATAATAAAATTAATAATAAATATTATTATTCAAATAATTTTTATTTTTGAAGTAAAATTATTTTAAATATTTCTTATCTTTTGTATAAAATTATATATAAATACTAAATGGTTAATCAAATATAAAAGTAACAAATACAATAATAATTTCTCTATTATAAAATTTAATGTTTCCTATTTTAAAATTAAATATAATAGTTAATTATAATAAGAATTATTTTATATTAATTAATTAATTATAAAATTATAACTAATATAATTAATTATATTTTAATTATTTAAATATAAATATAAAAATATAATTTATATTATAAATATTTATCATTTATATATTTTAAACAATAATTTATTTTTATTATTTTTATTATTTTTATTATTTTAAATTATTGTTTATCATTTTAATTATCAATAAATATTTATTTTTTATTATTATTAGAATTTATTATTTTAATTAAAATTTTTTAATTATCAATACCTAATTATTATTTTTTTAATTATTAATTATTATATATTTTATTTATATCATTAATATTTCAATTATTATTTATTTATATAATTATTTATTATTATCTTCATAAATGTAAAATTATGAGGGAGAAGAATCCTTCACTCATAAGCATGATAGAATTATATGTCATTTTGACATATAAGAACTAATTAACATATAAGTTAATACAATACGTTGATTGCATCAAACGATGGATAAGGTCCTGATATACTATTTCAGCTAATACAAATCAACTTTATACATCATGTTAAACGGACCCTAAAATTGTAATATCTTTATTTTTTTGGACTAAAATAGGGTAACCAGTTTATGAGTATGCATATTTTCTTGCTTAGGGAAATGCTCAAGCGTGCGCAAATGGTCTAGTTTGCCTTCAATTATCTCTGCCAGACGAAAAGTCTATTCTAAGCTACGAATTTTAATTTCGTTTAACATAAANTTCTAGAACTAGCCTATAGAAACAATTTATTAAGCCAAGACTATAATTTAATAATTGATAGTATAGCTCAACCTATAATTATAATGCATCCAAGGTTTCTGCATATAGAAGTTTAACCATAAATAAAGTGATTTATACTAGTGTAAACAAATATATAATTAGAGTCATTGAAACGCAAGATAAGAAAGAGTTATATAGTACATAATCAAAAGGAAAAAAAAAGGAAAAAAGAAAGAGATAATAATGCACCGGGCCGTTCATCTAAATGACTAAAAATGCCTTTCAATCATTCAACAAATATCACAATGAAGTCAATTGAATTGAAAAATACCTTCAAATAAGGTAATGTGAAGGCAAAATGTTATATTTACCTCATTTACCTTGTCTGACTATACTATTTATAGGAAGGATCATGGATAATCTCTTTGTTTGTTAAATGAGATGAGATTTACCATCATTTTATCCTTTTTTGGGACTAAACCACACAAGAAGTTGTACGTTTTGGGCGCTCTGTGCATTGACCCGATCTGGGACGCAAGTCGAGCCCAAATGGTTTGTCTGATAATTCATATTATACTAATTATCTTACACAATACAAAATTGCAATTGTATTTATTTTTGTGGATGGTGGGGCAAACAACTCAAAAGAAAACAAAAACAAAGACTCAACCCCTAAGCCAGTTGACCTGCCTTAGGTTATCCCAAAGAAGAGAATGCACAAAAGAATGAGCTTCTTCAAACTAGTGAATGTCAAAAGATGTCTCCGAAAGACTCAAATTAGCCAAACCATCCACCACTCTATTAGCTTCCCTATACACATGCTAAAGATTGACTTCCCAATCATGGTTGAGAAGCTTGTGAATCTTAGACACAATGAAGAAAGAAAAATGCCTCTGGTTAGAAGAATTTCTAATAAACTGAAGAGCACTTTGAGAATTGCAGTCCACGCGCACTTTTCTAAAACCAAACCTCCAAGCTACCGAAAGAGAGTGATAGAGACCCCATAATTCAACGATGGTAATAGAGGTAACCCACAGCTTCACGTAAAAATCCAAAATGAACAAACCGGCTTCGTCTCTAATGAGGCCACCACACCTAGCAATCCCAGATTGAATAACAACCTATCACTACTAGCCACCACCCATCCAGATGAAGGGAAGTTCCAGTGAACCTAGCAATCATTAATGGTAACATTATCATGAATTACGATCTGACTCTGATTATCCAGCAAACAGTGTAGAAGTCTTAAACCAAAAGTGATCAGCATCAAGACTCACCTCCTTAAAGACAAAATCATTGCAGACATACCAAAGATAGTGAAGAACCACTCCAAAGAACACATACCACTCTTTATCCCCATCCCAACCAAAATGCTGACCTCTATTCAAATTGCTTCGAAGCCAGGGAATAAGGGGCTCGTTGTAAAAGGACTCCCACAAATTTGGATGAATTAGGTACCTCCAGAACAAATTGACCGTCGAACAATCCCTTAGGACATGAAGAGAATCCTCAGGAATTTTATGAGCACATCGAGGATAGGAATCATCTAAGGAAAGATGATGGAATCTATGAGCCGAATTGGTGAACAGAGCCTCATAGGCCACCAGCCAAAGGAAAGATTTCACCCTCTCCACACCCTTCCATCTCCAAATCAACCTACAAAGAAAATCAAAAGTAACATCATCACCCAACAGAGAATTATAAGAATACTTAATATAAAATGAGTCATCATGGGTAGGAGCCCAAGTGACAGTATCGTCACCAAGGCAAGGTGAGGGGGGATGAACAGCCGTAATCAAAGAGCAGATATCATCAAGCAGCACCAACTTAAGAGTATTCCAATTACCATTATTTCTAGTAAATCGATCCACTGTGATATTCCAATATGCATCAAAGACAAGGTTAATCGCCAAAACAAGGAGGGAATCCATCCCTGGGAGCAAGAAATCCCTCCAAAACCTAGTGGTATGCCCACTACCAATCCTCCAAATCATACTATATTGAATGTGACCCCAAGCCATATTAATTCCTTTCCAGACATTAGATTGACAAGGAAAATAATGAATTGTAGGAATAATCCCATTACCACGCCTGCACTTGCCTCTAAGAACTTGGCCCTAGAGGGCATCCTTGTTAGCAATCAACCCCCATCGCAACTTTGTCATAAAGGCTAAATTAAGCTCTCGAGAGTGTCTCAGGCCCAAATCCCCCATTATTTTTAGAGCGGCACACTTTTTCCAGATGACAAGATGGATGCGTTTATTTAAGTCCACCGAACCCCAAAGAAAACTACGAATAGATTTATTGATATGGTCTCAAGCTTGCATAGGCAAGAAGCAAGTTTGCATAGTATAAGTAGGAGTACCTTCAAGGACAGATTTGCATAGTGTTAGTTGACCGGAAAGAGAAAGAGAAGAAGCCTTCCAACCAGCAAGTATGTGGCTAATCATATATGTATGATCATTGAAAAAATGCTTGGTCACCCACTTATGAAAGAGATAAATCCCCAAATATTTTCCCAAGTCATGAGTTGAAGAGAAACCTAGCTCGTCTACAATTTCTTTGGCTCTATTATGGTTCACATTAGAAGAAAAAAAAACACCTTAGTCTTATTTGTGTTCACTTTTTGATCTGAGTTGTTACAAAAAATAGAAATTGGATGCAAACTGGTTAACAATTGGATTCCTAAATGAAATCAAGTGTTCTAGAATAATGAACCATAAGTTATTGTTAAAAAAAGGATTTCTAATCATGTTGCTAAGAAAAATTGATCAAGCTTTAGATTATGCAATGGAACAAGATTAATTGTTTAAGAATTGGCAAATAACGTCGTAGGGGCAACCAATGTTACAGGAACACATATTGGTGAAAAGGTTTACATCTCTCGAATGAATATGATTCCATTTGATCCTGAAACCACCTTAGATCTAATGTTAATAAGAAACAAAAACATTATATATTCTAAACTATCACCATCTGCTCTGTTCATTATCCAAAAATTATTGATGGCTAAACATTTTTCATATGGGAGACTAACATAAAAAGTGTTGTAGTTTTAAAGAATATATTACGTCTCGTCTCTTCATACATCTGAACATCTTTGTCATGTATAAAATCCTACAAAAGAAGCACACCAACACACCCACGAGGGGGTCGACCAACCCATCACAAGGGGGAATAACAAAAATACAAGATATGTCGTTCCAAAAAAAAGTCAAATTTAGATAATTATGCTTAGATCTAATAGATTAGAGCTTCCTATTCAACAGAAAAAAAAATGCTAAACAATGAAAAAAAAATAGCCAGACTGTCACAAAAAAGAAATGATAACAGTTATGCTCTCTAACCGTCCCAAATAAAATATAGGAGAAGAGAAGAGAGAAAACAAAGAAAAATAAGAATAAGGGTTTTGTTAAATGTTATGTGGTAATTAAATTGGTATAGGTATTTCTACTCTTTTATTTATAACATAATTATAGATTCATAGTAGTTCCTATTCTTTCAGTTCCCTTGTTCTAAGGCACACTATAGAGTGGAACAAAATACCTTGGATCAGGTGAATCAAGGATCATAAAAGGACAAAAACAAATAAAAACAAAATAATTTCAAAAAAAAAATGGAACAGTCTGTTTTAATAATACAGTTTGGAATCAGAGAGGTAGAGAGAGATAGGGGAAAAAAGAATAATTTAAAAAATGACAGGTAGTGAGATTGATAATGAAAGCAAAACTTTGGAAGTTATTAAACGTTTTTATTTTTATTTTTGATGCCCACAACAGCTTTTCTTTTGCTTCTTCTATACCTTCCTCCTTTAAAAAGCCACATTCAAAATCAAAACATGTCCCTCTCCACTTCTCTATCTCTTTCTCTTTTTCTAAGTAGAAAAAGGTAAAAAAGAAAAGCTTTCCCCTTCTCTCTCTCCCTTCTCTTTCTGTTTGCTCTCCATAGAGTTATAGAATCAAAACTGATAAAAAAGAGAAAAAGAAAAATCTAATATCAACCCCCAAAGTTGCACAGTAATTGTTGCACCACTAACAAGGGTTGTGACTATGACGGAGGAATTGATGCTTTTTTCCTTTTCTTTTTCTTCTTTTGATTTTACTCTGTGAATGCTAACAGAGTTTTTTGTGGCAGTTCAGTTAAGTTATTCTGACAGTTTCAGTTTGTCACAAATTCAGAAACATTCCTAATACAATAAGATTCCCTTTTTCTTCTATTTTCCTTAAGAGACCTAAAAAGGACCTTTGGAAATCTGTTACCTCCTCCAATCCTAGCTATTTTTTTTGGCAAGTTCTTCTTCACACACCTTGTCTGTTTTTTTTTTAATCATTCTATTTAATAGTACTTACCATTTCTCTTGTTTTAAAATCTTATCGATTACCTTTGTTTTTTTAAATTGTTATTAGGTGGGAGTTTCATGCATTGAACCTTGAACCGTCACAAATTATGCTACTAAGGAACAGATCGAGAGCAGTGAACAAGCCAACAACCTTGATGGCCGATCACACCTCTCACCAGCCGTCTCCTAAACCGAATCAGAACAACAGCAATTATGCAAGAACCAATATCATCCCATCTCAATTTTGCACACCAAAATTCAGGGATTTCACCATGAAGTGTTGTCTCTCTGAGGCCTTACCAAGCCCAACATCTATCCTTGACACAAGAACACTATCATCATTTGGGAATAATCTATTCTCATCTTGTGAAATTGCCACCATGACCCCAAGAATTCAATCAGAAAGAGGCATTGGCCTTGCCCTTGATGAGAATTGTGCTAATAAGCCAAGCAGTGGAAGTGTCCTCTTTGGAACTCAGCTTAGAGTGAAAAATTCCACTTTCTCCTCACATGAGTCCAAAACATGCGATGCTGATTTTGAAACCAAGAAAATCAAGGATTCACAGAAAGATGGTGTCGGTTCAAGTGTTCTGAGTTTGAGTGAGATGGAGCTTCATGAGGAATACACACGTGTGATATCACACGGTGCTAATCCAAGAACAACACACATATTTGATAACTGCATTGTGGAAAGTTACTATTGTTCTTCACCACCTATGAGCAATAACCAGAACACAGATTGTTCAGCGAGTTTTCTTAGCCTTTGTCACACTTGCAAGAAGCATCTTGATCAGACAAAGGATATCTTTATTTACCGGTATGGTTTCATTTTTTTTTTTGTCTTTCTATATACGCTGCTACTACCTTTTATAGTTTGAGTCAAGGTTATAAACTGCTGTTGCGGTTATGTTGTAATTGTTGCAAAGTTACAAGGAAATGAAGTTGCGGCAATCAATCGCTGATACGGTTGCAGATGATCCTGCTGCAACAATCTGTTTAGTTTCTGTTTTCATTTGTTATTTCTATTTCACGTGTTCTGTATTATTAGGATTTTACGGGGAAAAAAATAGTAAAACACAAAAAATGAAAATAAGAAATGGAGTTTTATTGTTTTTCATTATTTCTTTCACGAAATCCTCCCTATAGGAAGTACATAACATAGAAATAGTAAACAAAAATAGAAACCAAATAGACCCTAACATTTTAACTAAAATTACTAGGGCGAAACCCAATTTAAAACTATATGCTTTAAACCAAGAGTAATAGATTGATAAGGAAGACAGTACTACCTTCAACATCATGATTCATGAATGAGATTCTTTTGATTCATTTTTGGGCCTTGTTTAGTATTTTGAGTCACTTGAACAAATTCTAAACTTCATAGAATTGTGTTTTTGCAGAGGAGACAGAGCTTTCTGCAGTCAAGAATGCCGCCACCAAGAGATGGTGTTAGATGGAGCAGAAAATTCAGAGTTTTGATGGCACTTGCCATTCTTGAGTTCAATAATTTTGCATGCTTTTTACTCTCTGCACTCAGCATTTCGAAGAGGATAACCAAGCCGGTCATAGTTTTCATCCTTCCATGCTTTTACTTTTTCCTTTTTGGGTTAATGTCCAAATTAATCCCAAACAAATTTCTTGTTTTAAGAAGTGGTATGTATGAAAAAGGAAATTATCAATGTAGCCTTTGAAATTTTAAAATGTTATTCTAATTAGTTCCTAAAATTTTAAAAAGTGTCATGTAAAAGACTAACAAGGCAACGATTTGAAATTTTAAAAAATACGTTAATATTCTTTTTTTTTTTAAGGAATCAATTAGAACAGTGAGATAATTTTTTAGATATTAACTTTAACATTAACCCTTCCTTTTTCCTTTTATTTTTTTTCACTCTCTCTCATGCAAATAGAGATAAGAGAGGATTTAGAGTTCATTTCAAGAAATGACTAATTTATTCTTTTGCTTCTGGTCTTTTCCCTCTCCTTGTTTTATGCTGAAGCAGATAATGATGAAGGTGTTTGAGTATGACTGAAAATAATGCTTTCTTTTTTTTTTCATCTTATCTTAGTTGTTGATGATGATGTTGAATAATTATTGTAGATGACGACCAATTAATTATTATTATTATTATTCTTAAGATTCCATTGTATTCTATTATTGTTACCCCTGGTTTAAGAAAAAATCCATCAAACCATTACAATACGTTTAAAAAATGCCGACATTGACAGAGAAATATACATTTGATATAAGTCCTTTTCCTTACCTATTACTTCAACCTCATAATCTAAATAATTGAATTGAATACTGGTTATACTTAAAAAAAAAAAAACTTTGATACCCTGCCCATATCAAGAGAGAATCCCAAAATTTCAAACTTTGTGTTAAAAGTAAAAGCAATTCTGATATTCAATAACTAAAATTCTTGTACCACACACCTTAAGTACTAATCCATAATAACATTGCAAACTACTAATGTTTCTTGATTTGGCATTGGCAAGAAAAAAGTGTTAAATAAATGGGGTCATCATTTAAAGCAACATTATGATGATGGTGTATGTATATGATAAATTTTGTTTACACTAAATGATTAAATGATTAGCTATAATATTAGTAACTATAGTTTTGCAGCCAGATGAGGTAAAAAATCTTAGAACATGATTATGAAGCCAATATCTCAGTGTGGAATTTTTGTTTCCATCATTAAGCAGCAAAAAGTACTTTTGAACAGTGGATCAGCACAGGCATAGTGACAAAACAGAACTTCTATAATTAGTCAAATACTACCTAACCATAATATACCTCATGTATGTAAAAATGATAATGAGGGTATGTATGGATTGTTGTGAAGTGTGAAATGACTTATTTAAGTGTTGAAAACTCATGTTCAATTAGTAATCTTCGAAGAGTACTTTTCTCTTTTGGTACCCACAAGAACTAGTTTTTAAAAAGTTTGAGCTAGCGTTAAAAAAGTTTTACTCTATAATAAGTTGACTTGATTCAAGTTACATTTGTTGATGCAGTCTGAAAGCAAAAATATTTTATTGTTTGAGTTTTTAAAATTGTTCCAGACAAAGTTTTAGGAAGGTCGATCGATCAAGTATTAAACTAAACTGATTGGTCGCCAGGTTAAAAAAAGGCTAAAGTTTCTTAGTAAAACATGCATTCTATAACTCAAGTGAGCTTCTTATACAGTATTATGAGTAACTCTTACAGTGTTAAGGGTTGAGCACTTAATAATAACTGAGTGGTAACGGTCAAAATGATGGTGTTGAATCTGATTGGTTACTAAGCCAGACTAATGTAAAAAAGATGGCAATGTTAACGTCATAACTGACGATTATAAATATTGGTTGATTGCAAGATTTAATATTTAGTAGAGTGGACCATCAACCTTCATTTGAGACCGGTTAGATGGGCTTAGAAGCTCATCCAACCCTAAAAGAATGTGTATAAATTAGATATATTCTGGTCAATTGACCCATATAATGAAGGAAGGTTTGGTCCACAAGCTCCCTGTTCATAATTCAAGGGTAATATTGGCATTATGAACAACAGTGCTTAAGTAACTTTATTTAAAATCTTATCTGTATATATTTTGGTTGATCAGCCCATGGACAAGAATTTGGTCCAAAACCAATGGTAAAATAAAATTGGGTGAAATTTATTTTATTCATTTTTATTACATATCTATGCTTTTTAAATTTATTCTTAAATACATATCGTTTCATTATACATTTTTTATTCTTAAAAGTTTAAGTAAGTTTGACATTGGTCATTCTATTAGAATTAGGACAAGTGATACAAAAGTACCCACAAATCACTTATTACAATGGCTTTTGTATCGACAACGAGAATCAAACTTACGTCTTTGTAAGATATGAGTCTGTTCCTTACCAACTACATTAATCCTGAGTTGAAGAATAATAGAGATCAAACCTCTACCTATTCCATCATTTTTTGATAATCAAACAATAACGTGAAATTATTTTTATCTATGTCATTCCATTTTACACAATACTAGTACTATCCAAACAAAGCCTTTATGACAAAACTAGGCACCCAGCAACTACAACATGCCAAGTCTTGTTGTGGTTGGAGAATCATTAATAAGAGATATTGACGTTTCGGGAAAAGCAGGGTGCAAAGACTCAAAAGTGAAAGAGTGAAGACCCAACCAAACACAACATAATTGGGACCCAAAAGCAATAAATAAATAAATAAAAAAGTGAGCATGCTTATATTATGCTAAGATGCTCCACTACTACTTATGATGAACAAAGAACAAACAAGAGGAACCTAAAAGATGGTGACGGACTCCTTTGGCATTTGCCAAATTAACATCATTGACATATTGTCACATATTTCAGATTTAATTGAAAGAACCAAAGAATATATATGTACACAGGAAAAAAAATGCTAGAGGGGTGATAAACTTTTTCAGAATTTAGTTATAGAATAATGCATTATGATTATCAACCTTTGAGCAAACAAATAGATCATAACACTTCATTTCAGTTATCAACTAATGTAATTTCTGTAAAAAAAAATGTACTTTTATATATTACATATATGCGCGTTTGTTTTTTCAACTGTGTAATATTGCTTTCATGAAATAGGAGGAAATGTTACCTATGAATAGTTACATTTTTATTTTTTGAAAATATGAGATACAAAATGAAACAAATAAGTACCAAGTAATAAAATAAATATCAAACCAATAAATTATCTTCATTCCTATAACTTTTATCGAAATTAACAAATATTAATGAATTATAAACATTTATGTTTCTCTTCAATCAAGTATCTATATTTTTGGACCAAAAGTATTGTCTCACTCTATCATCAAATGTGGATAGGATGAAATACTTGGAGAGATAATACGAATGTCTTAGACTGAATATTATTTTAAGACCACCACTATCCAGAATCCATTATTCTCAATTAGTCTTACTTAAGCCAAACCGGCTTAGTGTGTGATAAAATTCTCTCTACACTAACTTTTTAACATTCACAATACTCGAAACCGAAATTTTACGAAAGAAAAAAAAAATGTCGAATCTCTTGAAGCAAGCAAACATGGGCCATCGTAATGGTAATGGCATTTTCAATCTTTACAGCTCACTAATTGCACTCTCTCGCACTTTTTGTCATCAATTGGATTCTTTTTCCATTTTTGAAATTCCAAAATTGGAAAAGTATTTCCAATTGATGTCTCGGACATGGGAGAGCGAGTGGAACAAGAGTAAGTCATAGAGATTGAAAATATCATTACTAGTGACCAAAAAAATGGCACCCCATGAAATGATAAAGAGATGAATCATTCTAAAATGGAATTCCATTGATATCCAACAGAGAGAGAGAGATAAGTGTGACTTAGAGACATTGATAATATCATTACTAATGGAAAAATGGTAAATAGCAGGTTCCAAGTTGCAACCATATCCATCAAGAATTGAAACATAAATCAAGGCCAACAAAAAATGAAAGGAGTTGTTGACACCTAATATGGATTATGGACAACAAAAACTGGAAAAATTACTCAGATATTACCAATAACTATGTGAGTAATGTTATGTGAACAAAACTTATCATGCCAGAATTCCGGCATAAAAATAGAATCCTATAAAGGATCCAAACATGTAGCTGCCATCACAGAAAAAATAGACCCCTCTCAACATTACTCAAATAGGATTTTAAACATGGACCATGGAGTGGTTTAAACATGACACCGAAATTTTAATGTGTGTAGTCCAAGTTCCTTTAATGTACTAGGAAAAATCCAGTTCAGTTAATTGAAGATCAAATAAGACCATATCAAAATCAGATAGAAAAGAAGCGCTACATAAATAGATTAATCCAGATACAACACGGTTTAACGGGGCATAGATAATAGCTATTAAGATTTTATTTCAACCGACCAAACAAGTTCCACAATTCCACGAGTTACCGAAGCAGAAAAAGCAGAAAAAAAACAGAAGAAAAAAAGAAAAGAAAGGCAGACAAATTTACAAGCCACAGGGGACTTCATGGAGAATAAATGACTTGCAAGCGACTGCATCGCTCGACTGAAACAGCCTTGTAAAGTTTTGCCGCCCTGATAATCACACGTTGAACAATTCTCAGTAAATACAAATATGCAAAAATGGCATGAAAAGAATTATAGTAGGAGCATTAATCAAGCAATACCTTACCTTGAATTTTGGCAGAGCATGATCAACACTCTCCATGGAAGATAAGTGAGGATTAGGAGTCTAGGACTACGGAAAGAAGCATTACTCGGCACCAGAAATGAAATACATCAGGGTCTTTACTAGCAGGTAGTGTGTGTGACATGGATTAGTCTCTAATAGACTGAAGAAGATATGCTAAAGAAAGAGTATTTCAGTATTCACTATACTAATCCCTTCCAACTTTTCTTTGAAAAAAAAAAAAAAAGAAAAGATTGTGAAGGGTAAAACTACACACTAGGAGAGAAGAAAGAAAAGCAAGGAAGGAAAACAAATTAGAAGAGAAAAGATTAAAGATGACGGAAAGAAAAACCGAAGGATACTAAGGGAGTTGCAAGTTCAGGATTCTACACTATGTACATTGTGTCTAAATCCTATGTCAAATTTAAGAGGAAGTTAACTACTCTGTAAGGAGATGATGCTGAGAAGTTAGTACTACACATTATAAACTAAGGATTGAACATGAAAGTAAATTTCTTCAGATCCAATAGATTAAAACGCAGTCAACCAAGTCCGTCCCATGCCACTACCACCCGTCACCACCATTCAGCTTCCCAAACAATTTTCATGGGAGCCTCCATTAAGCAACACAATCCACTCAAAGCCTGCTCTTCAATAGATTACCCAAGTATACACCCAGTTACCCTCTCCACTTCTAAGAATCCAATTCCCAAAATCTGGAGATTGTTGAGCCGCCACCTCCAAAATGCCAAGGGTGCAGCACCACTACATAAAGCGACACAAACTCAAACTCTGACTACAAATTTTATTCAGTCTCTATACACATCTAACACTGCAAAGACTTTATTTACAGCAGTCCAACGCTCCTCACATTTCACTCGTCACTAATGTTAAGATTGAGGATTCGACACAGGGTCTTAGTAGCCGAATCAGCATTAACAAAGAAACCTCTTGCAGAAGGGGAACGCTCTCTGGTGGGGGACGCAGGTGCAGACTTAGCCACAGGGAGCATCTCAATCTCGTCAGCATAGGAACTAGGCAGTTCAAGAGACACGGACCTCGTTGGCCTAACAGAAAACTTGGGGATCGGCAAGGAACTCGGCGGCGGCGAATTTGAGTAGGTAGGCCCAGCCCACAGCTCAGACAACGAGAAGCTTCCACCGGCGGCGACATCTTCACCAAAAGTTCTCTCTTTTCCACAACCATTGCCACTAATTGCAATCGGGGTGGTGCTCTTAGGAGCAATTTCCCTATTCAAATTCTTGTTATCAGGACTCGAGATAACCGCGTGTGTAGGCGGCGGTGTCTTAGGCGAACCTTGTGATTTCAATGGTTTCGGCAATAAACCGGTTCCAGACTGAAAAGTCCTGCAATTGATGGCCCTAAATTCCCTTGAAGGTGATGAAAAAACAAAAGGCGCATGACCATGTGGCTTGGACCTGTAGCATTGGTTCTCATGCTGATCCACAACAACAAGGGTTTCCATTGCCACAAAAACAACAACAACAATAACTGAGTAGCCCTAATTGAAGCCAAATCAGTGAGAGATTTTCAAAATGTAATAAATCAGCTTAGATCAAGGTGTATCAGAATCCAGGCCACAAAAAACTATGCAGTGCTCCCCAGTGGATCCAAACTGAACATGTAACCTAAAAAAGTGACTTTTTCCAAATCTGAACCACCCAGATAAAACAGTCTCAACGATTCAGATCAACCGCAGAAACTTTCTGAGACACTGAAGACAAAAAACAAAGAAGAAAAACACAACTAAATTAATAAAACAACAAAAAGCACTACTCAGAAACCAATTAAAGAACAAACACATTCAGGTATCAACATTTTCTCTAAAGAAGAAGGAGAACCAGAAAATAAATAAAAAATAAAAAAAATTACCGGAAGATTGAAGGATGAAAGAGTGTGATAGTGCTGCTGATCTGCGTTGGAGATATTTTGGGTATTAATAATTTTATTTTTTTTTTGGAGCTAATTTGGAAGAAGAAATGAAAGAAATCAACAACCTAGCTAGCTCAGATCTGAAAGGAGGGTCAGCACTCAACAGTAGTGTGCGTGTATATATATAATATTTTCTTTTAAAACTGAATTTTCATGCGTTTGAGTGTATCTGTGGTATTTGTCTTGAATATACGAAAAAAGACATGGCTTACCTACTGGTGTCGGTTTTTATTTTAGGATACCTCACTAGGCATAATAACGTTACTAGCCGTTGCGTCACTATATATAAAAAACTAAAAAAAAGAAAAGGATAAAATAAAATTAGAAAATAGATCATTTGAATTGAATATTTTTGTCTTGTGTTGTTTAAGTGTTATTTTTTACCATTTCTTTGTCGTGTTTAAGATCCACCTCATCAATTAATGGTGAGAGAAGATTCATCTCCAAAAAGTTATGTGCCAACTCATTAAGTTGAGATTTCAATAAGATTCATAACTTATTGAGATCCCATCCGATAATAAATGGCTATTGAAATTCGTCAATCTCGTTATTTGTACATCTCAAAAATTGACACCCTATGGATACCACATAGGGAAACAAACATTACTAATCAGATAAACAAACATTACAAAGGAGCATGTGTCATGCATGATAAAAATAAATAACCGGTTTTATGAATACCAATGAATGACTAATCTTATAATTAAACTTTAATAATATCTTGAATTACATCTTCGTCGATCCTGGATGGACCGAGTAGGTTGTATTGTGAGCTTTATCCATAACTCTGTTTCTTAACTCACCAATATTAGGGACACACAACCATGCCCCTACCCGTAGCACCCTTTATGAATCCAAAGAAAACTCTGATATTATGTCATTTTCGGTCTTTGCAGTGCTCTCCCTTATCTTTAGGATCTTTGATTTGTCGTCTCTTGATTTCTTCTAACAGGGATGTATTCTGGACCTTGAGGTTGGCCAATAACACCCTTGACTTACTTACACTGAACATGAACCATTCTTCTACCAATCAGTGAATATCTGCCACTAGTTGTCATTGTACTGGAGCGATCTGAGCTAAACTACCTTCGGACTTCTTGCTTAGAGTGTCGGCCACCACGTTGGCCTTACCCGAGTGATATTGGATGGTGCACTTGTAATCCTTCAACAACTCTACCCATCGGCACTGCCTGAGGTTCAATTCCTTTTGCTTAAAGATATAATGTAGGCTCTTGTGGTTTGTGAAAATATCACAAGGTTCCCCATACAGATAATGTCTCCATATCCTCAAGGTAAAGATCACTGCTGCCATCTCTAAATCATGAGTAGGATAGTTTTATTCATGCTTCTTAAGTTTGCTTAGATGCATAGGCGATAATCCGACCATATTGCGTAAGCTCACACCCAAGGACAACCCTTGAAGCGTCACAAAAAACGAAAAACCCATCCACTCTTGAAGGTAGCACGAGCACTGGTGATGACTGATGAGGTTAAGTTGTCCTTCACCTTTTGAAAACTACCCTCACATTCTATCAACCATAGAAGCTTGACCCCTTTTTGTGTGAGCTTTGTTAATGGTGTTATTATCTTGGAGAAGTCTATCATGAAGCGGCGGTAATACCTTGCTAAACCCAAAAAATTTCGGATCTTTGACATTGTTGTTGGCCTTAGCCACTGTTGTACTACTTCCACCTTCTTTGGGTCAACCGGGATCCCATCTTTGGAGATTATGTGACCCAAGAACGCTACCTGCTCCAACCAAAACTCACACTTGGAGAGTTTGGTGTACAACTGATTCTCCCTTAAGGTCTGCAACACTATTCTCAAGTGCTTTTCATGTTCTTCTTTACTCTTAGAATATACCAGAATGTCATTGATAAACACGATAACAAGGTACTCCAAGAACGACTTGAAAATTCTGTTCATCAAGTCCATAAAGGCCGCAGGTGTGTTGGTCAAACCAAAGGACAATACAAGGACCTCGTAGTGTCCATATTAGGTTCGTAAGGCTGTTTTAGGGGTATCTTCTTTCTTGATCTCTAGCTGGTGATACACTGATCAGAGGTCAATCTTAGAAAAGCACACTACCCCTTGCAATTGATCAAAAAGGTTGTCAAGTGGAATACGGTAACGGTTCTTCATCATGACCTTGTTCAACTTATGGTAATTTGTGTACATTCTTATAGTACCGTCCTTCTTCTTAATGAAAGACACTAGGGCACCCCATGGAGAAATACTTGGCTTGATGAAGCCTTTTTCTAGTAACTACTTTTGCAACTCTTGCAACTCGGTGGGAGCCATGCTATATAGGGGTATGGAGATAGGTTGGGCCCCTGGTTCTAGTTCTATGTTGAAATCTATTTCTCTTTCTAGAGGCTAGCTCAGGAGGTCACTGGGGAAGACGTTTGAGAAATCACATACTATCGGGATTTGTGTGGGACTAGGCCCTTCTGCCTCTGGTTCCCTTAATTACTGCTAGGTAACTGCCACAACCTTGATTTAACAACCCATAGGGTGTCCATGGATGCACAACTGCTTCTTGTCCCTCTGAGCGATCATACTGGTCTCTATGTGGACAATGACATTTACTATCTATGAGTACGATGCCCTATCCTCCTGCACAAACAATCCAACCTAGTACTTAGTGGGTAAGCTGCATACTGACCGTTAGACTCTCTCTCAGTTTGTTATCAATAGCTGGTCAAAAGCCTAACTAAGGTAGGTGAAACGTTTCATCGTGCTCTATCATTGTTGTTCTAGGGGTAAGATTTAGCTGGAGGAATTCATCTACCAGATGATCCATGATGTTGGTCGGAAGGAACCTCTCGCAGAGTTCGGTTGAGAACTCTTCCCAAGAGAGCATAGGAGGAAGACACATGGAGCATCTCTGCCATCTACTCGATCTAAAAGAGAAACTCTGGTGGGTTTTTGACCGAGGTGTTGCCATCGAAAGTCAGAAGACGCAGATTCGAAAAATGATCGACTATTGCGACGCCTGAAGGGGAAACAGATCGTGCACTAGCATGAGCTACATCTGTTACTACTTGGGTCATCTACGTCATGGCCCTTTCTAGGCTTTTCAGTTGGGCGTGGAGGCGCTGCTATGAGGTCGCTTGCGCGTCATGATATCCTGAAGGGTGCTACCAAGAGCTTATTAGACGAGTATTTTGAAAGGACATTGAATCTTTGACTGACTTCCCTAAAAAGATTTCAGGTACCACTGCATTCCATACGAATGGGTGCGCTTCCATTCACACAGTCGTAGTGCTACTTAAAGACCCTATGCTCTAGATAACTAAGAGAAACCTACGGCTCTTATACCATTTTGTCATGCCCCAACTTAGAACGTGACCACACGTAGGGCTACTGTCCCTACGGAATCTCTGACGTGGCATACTAACACTCATGCATGATAAAAATAAATAACTAGTTCGCTCATGCATGATAAAAATAAATAACTAGTTTTATGAATATCAATAAATGACTGGTCTTATAATTAAACTTTAATAACATCTTGAATTACATCTGTCTGAAAAATAAATGATAAACTGATAGATGTATACTTTCCATGTTACTCTCTAGATGTTCGTCCTCCCAAACAGAATTAAAACTATGTTTAAGATTTTTATAAATGATAGAGTGAAGTGATTATTAATGGAGGGAATAGAGAGATAAAAAGAGGAGTGAATAAAGATAAGCTATATTTTTGTTTGGATAATGAACAAGTTTTATGAGGGAAAGAAAGACAAACATTATTATTCCCTAATTGACCTTCTAACTTAGAGACAAAAAAATTAGAAGTTAAAATGACAAGACAATGGGAACGTTAAAATTCACTCCCAACAAACATGCTTTTTATAACGCAAGCCACTCCCTCCCTTGCCATTCCGTCAGTGACCATCCAAACGTAGCCTAAACCCCTAAACATCACCAACCACCGTATCCACTGTTCTCAAACGCCATCCACCATCTCCCAAAACTGAACCATCACTACAACGCCCAATTTGCAATTCACCACCTCCATCACCGCCCCGCCGTTCTATCCTCCATCGCCCTCACCGCGTCCTGGGCTCGAATCACCACCCTGTCTTCCCGCAAATTCGCCGCCACCTCGCGTTTCAGTCATCGCCAGGTTCTTTAATTTTTCTTGTCTTGTCCAAATCCCCCGTTCTTTTAATTGAATTGCATTTACTTGTATCATGTTGTTAAAATCCTGACCTGCATGTGTTTCGTTCTAGATTGAGGTATTAATCTGTGACACTTTGCTTGGATGCGTGATGGATTTGTCATAAGTTATTTTGTTAATAGATAGTTAAAATTTGGCTAATATTAGTGTAGGTCTTAATTGTTTTTTTTTTTTTTTTTTTTTTTTTT